>JADLZN010007805.1:600000-799209 GCA_018155175.1 Sinocyclocheilus anophthalmus
CTTTACAAATGTCGCATTCGATCATAAACCGGTTAACATCATAGGGCTGCCGGCAGACACAGTAGAGCGGGGCAGCCGCCATCTTCCTAATGTCCCTAAACAACGCTGAGCACTGTAGGGGCGTGATTAACGTCCGCGGAAACTCCCGAAGGGAAATAGGGGCGTGGTTAACATCAACGGAAATTGCCGAAGGAAAATCCGACCAGTGCCGACACGAGCGCCTTCTGCCACTGCAGACATGAGCTCAATCACGAACACTTGGAGGTTTCGATGAATGAAGATTGTAGGCGTACTACTTTCACAATAAAATTCAATTCATACACTGAACTGCTGTTAAAAACATTATTAGGGTTTTGAGTTTTCATTTTTCTGATCCGAAAACACCAGGTCACTGACCTACAAACATGATGATCATGTCAAATGACACACAGAGCAGAGCCCGAGGCGAGACAATAAAAGTAAAGCAGGTGTATAATATATTTACATTTAGTCATTTAGCAGACGCTTTTATCCAAAGCGACTTACAAATGAGGACAATGGAAGTAATCAAAATCAATAAAGAGCAATGGTATGCAAGTGCTAATAATATATAAGTGCTATATATATATATTATATCTATATATTTATATATAATATATATATATATATATCTACTTAATATATTAATTTATGTTTAATGTAAATACGATTGTATTTACTACTACGGAATCACAACTTTGTCAGTTTAACCACTCTTTGTTCACTCCATATATACTTATTTTAAATATCAAAAGCAACACTACACGCTTTATTCATAAATAAATAGTCATAAAACAGAACAAAATCAGCGTGCTGCACGTGTACTACGTGATCAGGCGTTCTGTGACATGCGCAGCAGATTGTAGCCTGGGGGCGGGGCTACGCAAAATCACACCGACTAAACACACACTCCAACACACACAACACACGGCTGATATCACTGGGCAAATATTCTTTTTTAAAATGTTTTATCGTCATGGCTGTACATACGAAATAGGAATATATTACACATAAATATTAACACTTACATATTATTAGGCCTATTTCATTTACTGTATACCGGTGCATCTCAATAAATTAGAATGTCGTGGAAAAGTTCATTTATTTCAGTAATTCAACTCAAATTGTGAAACTCGTGTATTAAATAAATTCAGTGCACACAGACTGAAGTAGTTTAAGTCTTTGGTTCTTTTAATTGTGATGATTTTGGCTCACATTTAACAAAAAACCCCCAATTCACTCTCTCAACAAATTAGAATACTTCATTAGACCAATAAAAAATTTTTTTTAGTGAATTGTTGGCCTTCTGGAAAGTATGTTCATTTACTGTTCATGTACTCAATACTTGGTAGGGGCTCCTTTTGCTTTAATTACTGCCTCAATTCGGCGTGGCATGGAGGTGATCAGTTTGTGGCACTGCTGAGGTGGTATGGAAGCCCATGTTTCTTTGACAGTGGCCTTCAGCTCATCTGTATTTTTTGGTCTCTTGTTTCTCATTTCCGTCTTGACAATACCCCATAGATTCTCTATGGGGTTTCAGGTCAGGCGAGTTTGCAGGCCAGTCAAGCACACCAACACCATGGTCATTTAACATACTTTTGGTGCTTTTGGCAGTGTGGGCAGGTGCCAAATCCTGCTGGAAAATGAAATCAGCATCTTCAAAAAGCTGGTCAGCAGAAGGAAGCATGAAGTGCTCCAAAATTTCTTGGTAAACGGGTGCAGTGACGTTGGTTTTCAAAAAACACAATGGACCAACACTAGCAGATGACATGGCAGCCCAAATCATCACTGATTGTGGAAACTTAACACTGGACTTAAAGCAACTTGGGCTATGAGTTTCTCCACTCTTCCTCCAGACTCTAGGATCATGGTTTCCAAATGAAATACAAAACTTGCTCTCATCTGAAAAGAGTACTTTGGACTACTGGGCAACAGTCCAGTTCTTCTTCCCCTTAGCCCAGGTAAGACGCCTCTGATGATGTCTGTGGTTCAGGAGTGGCTTAACAAGATGAATACGACAACTGTAGCCAAATCCCTTGACACATCTGTGTGTGGTGGCTATTGATGCCTTAACCCCAGCCTCAGTCCACTCCTTGTTTAGTTCATTCAAAATCTTGAATCGATTTTGGGGCCCCCCCCCCTTGACAATCCCATAAATAAAAGGGGTCCCCCTGACGGCTCTTCTCGTTTGTTGTGCATCTTTTTCTTCCACCCTTATTTTGCCTTCCACCTCACTTTCGTGTTAACATGCTTGGATACAGCACCTGTGAACAGCCACTTTCTTTGGCCCTGAAATGTTTGTGGCTCTAAACCCTCCTGGTGGAGGGTGTCAATGATTGTCTTTTGGACAAATGTCAGATCAGCAGTCTTTCCCATGATGGTGTAGCCTAGTGAACCAAACTGAGAGACCATTGTAAAGGCTCAGGAAACCTTTGCAGGTGTTTTGCGTTGATTAGCTGATTGGCATGTCACCATATCCTAATTTGTTGAGATAGTGAATTGGGGGTTTTTTGTTAAATGTGAGCCAAAATAAAAATGAAAAGAACCAAAGACTTAAACTACTTAAACAGTCTGTGTGCATTGAATTTATTTAAATACACGAGTTTCACAATTTGAGTTTTTTTTTGAAAAATTTTATCTGAAATAATGAACTGTTTTTCCACGACAATTCTAATTTATGAATTGCATCCTGTACATTTTTAGTGTATTTAGGGCGAAACACACTTTTATCCCACGCGACTTACAAATGAGGACTATAAAAGCAGTCAAAACTAACAAAAGGAGCAACAATATATAAGCGCAAATGACAAGACTCGGTTAGCCTAACACAGTACACGTATATATATATATATATATAGATATATTAGTGGGGTGTGATATATATATTTTAACATATTATCACACACACACACACAAAGAAAAACAGGTAGATAGAATAGAAAAAATAGAAAGCTAGTTTTTAAAAATCGTTTTTCAAATACAAAATAAAATAATCATAATGAAAAAAAGATAATATCGATAAAGTCAGATTAATTAAAAAGAATAGAAGAGTTGTTTTTTGTTTTGTTAATGTTAGCGGGAAACAAGGGGTTGGAAACAGATTTTTTAAGAGAGTCGTTATCTGAAGATGGTTTAGTGTGACTTTGTCCAGCTGCTCGGATTGAGTTGGGCAGGTCATTCCACCAGGAGGGAACAGTTAATGTGAAAGTCTGTGAAAGTGATTTTGTGCTTTTTTGGGATGGCACAATAATGCACCGTTCAATTGTAGAACGCAAGCTTCTAGAGGGCACATGCGTCTGAAGTGATGAATTTAGGTAAATGGGTACAGAGCCAGTGGTGGTTTTGTAGGCAAACATTAATGCCTTGAATTTAATGCGAAAAGCACTCATAACTGGTAGCACATTCAGGTTTTTGCAAATTGATGAACAGAGGTGTGACGGCGTTCTTTTCGGCTCATTAAAGATTAATCTTGCAGCCGCATTTTGGATTAATTGTAGAGGTTTGATAGAAGTGGCTGGAAGACCTGCCAAGAGAGCATTGCAATAGTCCAGCCTGGACAGAACAAGAGCTTGAACAAGGAGTTGTGTTGCATGTTCTGAAAGAAAGGGCCTGATCTTTCTAATGTTGTATAAAGCAAATCTGCAGGACCGGGCAGTTTTAGCAATGAGAAATGCAGCTTATCGTCAATCACAACTCCAAGGTTTCTAGCTGTTTTTGAAGGAGTTATGGTTGATGAGCCTAACTGGATGGTGAAATTTTGATAAAGTGATGGGTTTGTTGAAACCACAAGCAGTTCTGTCTTAGCCAGGTTGAGTTGAAGGTGATGGTCCGTCATCCAACAAGAAATGTCTGTTAGACATGCTGAGATGCGAGCAGCTATCGTCGGATCATCAGGATGCTATTTCAGTTGTTGAAATGCTATTTCATTTAATATAATGTAAAAATAAACAAATAAAAATTAACATTATTATTATTAAACGGCAATATTAAACATAAATAATTACAAATTTATTATGAATACATACATACATACAAACATATACATTTTAGAATGTAATACAATGTTTCCATAACACTGATCAAATACAAATAAACAACATAAAAAGTATTGCTTTATGTAAAATAAAATATATAATAACAAAATGAACACAAATAGGCCATAATACTGTAAGATCTAAATGAAAAGTCAAGTCTTCATGAAGTAGCTGAGCAGTTTTAATGGTTTCAAGAATCATTTGGCTCGGAGGGATCCATATTAACTTCACAATGTGACATTTACAGGACATGGTGACAGCGAAAGATTCGCACAAAATTTGGTAGACGTACGCGCCATCTAGCGTTGGATGCATGAATGTGACGATGTTATTTACTTATAATGATAAGCCTGCATTAATTTACTTTATGTGCCACACCACAAGTAAATTACAGTAACAATAACGATTATGAATGCATAAGGTATTGCATAGATATATATGTCATCAATCGAGGTATGGTGTCTAGTTTCATTATTTTAAATAAATTATTATAGAAAGAAAGAAAGAAAGAATTATGGTTAAATGGCTATTATCGTATCTGCTTACTGTGGTAATATTGTCATTACATTAATATTATTATTTAATTTCTAACGTAGTAGCTGTAGTAGGCCTACTAGAAATATAACCACTGATCTATATATAATGACTCTCTTCTCTATTATAGATCAGTGTGTATAACTGTTTTTCATTGAGTCTCAGTATGTTGATATTTAAGAATGTTTGGTTATGAATAAAAGTTGTTGGAATATTAGCTGCTGGATCAGCTCACCTGAATTTTCACCAGCAATGATTTTGGTAATTATTTTTCATTTGAAATGAGTGATTACAGGAATTTCGCAGAACGGCCCCTGGCGGAGCCAGAGCTTTTGTTCATCCTTTTCTTTACCACGGTAAGCAAAATAACATCCACGTCCATCAAACACCAGGTGTGAGTGATGCTCATAGTGATGCTTGTTGGTCAGGGAAAACAAGTAATATAACATTTTAATATACAACAGATTCAGAGGATGAGGAGGGCCGAGATGACACAGAGCCTCAAAGCAGAAGACCTGGTCTGGACTCCACTGACCCCCAGGGGGACAATCATGATTCTGAGAGTAACATCACAATCACCATTCAGTACAGAGACACTGAGGACATGAGCGATAGGCCTAGGACTGTGCATGTGTTCACTTAGGTCATTGTGATGTATATTTTGTAAGTAAATATCTGCATTTAGCAGCATTGAAATTCATTTGGAATGAACTGCTTTATTTTCATGCCGTTCTAAATGCATGTTGTTCTCTCAGTGAGTGAGCTAAGAGTGTGTTCTGATTTGGTTTCGTGTGTATTGTCATTGGGAAGGGTTTTCGTTCGTTTCACATTCTTGCCCGGATTGTCCACACTGTCCCGTGTCTTGTTATCCATTTAGTTTGTGGATATGTTATTTATTAATTTATCAGGTTTTAAAAGTAAACTGGTGGATGTCTTTTGAAAGCTGATTTGTTCTACTGACGCTGCGGTCTGTTTATCCATAAAATTACCCTTCTGTTTTAGTTTATGCATTTGTCATCAAAATAGATAATACGTTCACCATGTAATATTATTTCATTCATTATATCCTTTCCATAGAGTCCATTTCTATTCATACAAGGACAGACATGGTCATGGCAAACAAATGCTTTTTCCCCTGAACTGTCTGCTATTTCTATTTTCAAACCAAACACATTCTTTTCCCCACAGATGATTCACATATTCACCAAACTAAGGTTGAGAAACCCATAACACATTAGTTTGATGTACTAACAGACACTGCTAAAAAAAAAAAAAAAAAAAGAATAGTTAACGGTGTTATGCAAGTAAGAACATTAATGTTTATGCGCAGAAGCAAACACCACTAACTGCATATTATACATTACAGTAAATCATTTAACACAGATATATACTATAACAAGTTAAACACTCTTCCATTACATCACAGGAACGGTCTATCTATAGATGTGCTGACAGGCCGTATCCCATGGCTCCACCTTGAAGTGTTTTGTTGACTGGATAAAGTCCTTTAACACTCATTAAAGACTCACATATCCATAACTAGTAAATATGTGTAGATTAGCTTTTTATATAAAAAAAAAGATGCATAGGATTGTGATCATTTTAACACTTAATAAAACATATTTGACCTCATTTCCTCTTCTGATGTATCTAAACAGCTGGAAAACCTAATCTGAGCCCTATATCCCTGCAGGTAGTGGTGTGCATCAACACATTACTTGTAGATAAGTGGTGTATTTCTCCTCTCTAATGGCTCTCTATCTGTCTTATAGGTCTCTGTGGACAAGTGCACATATTTATCTCACCAAAAGTGTCTGGCGAGTTTCCCTGACCTCGATATTACTGTCTTCACCGATTATATTTTAGGTATGATGTTTTCTCGTATTCCACATTTGCACCCATGTGATCATAGCAATATAAATCTATTGTATGCATATTGTAAGAGAAGAGCTCTAAAAGTAGCATACTGGCATAAAATTATTAAGAGTAGTAGTTGTAAATATATTAGACATAATGTAGCTATATTTTCCATTAGCTATTTCATTAGCCAGTAGCCATTTTTAATAGCTATATTTTTTTTATTAGCCAATAAACTAAAATACAACAAATGATATCTTTCTGGGGGCATAAAATCAACAGTTTCAGGTTGCTACTACTCTCCTGATATCTTAATTAAGAAAAAACAAACTAATTAAGAAAAGATGGGAGCAGTTTTGTACATTTTATCATTACTTCGGAAAAAAAAAGTAATGTGGTACAACCAACAAAGTCATGTGATGCGATCATCAATATGCAGAAACAAACAGGAAAATGAATGACTATGTGTCCAGGTTAATAAATCTCTTCAAAATTTCAAGGGGAGCCACTAACTAAAATGTTAACCCCTTAACTGTCATCCCCCATTTTTTAAAATAGGCATGCAGGTGCACTATCCAACTTATTTTGTATTTATGAACACTTTGGAATACAGCCATAAGGTTGGTCCTCTTTTTAAAGAAGAAAATCAGCAATAATTGCAAAAGTGGAATTCTTTCACAAATTTAAGAATCAAAAAGTTTATGTAGTTTACATTTACTGTAAAGAAATGCACTATTAAATTTTATTTTATTGTTTTGTTTTTTTTTTTTGTAAAAAAAAAAACCCCAAATTAAATAACAAATAAATATTTTACATATCAGGTTTCACTCTAAAATTGGTATAAAATTAAAGCCTTATGTCTAAATAAGTTATGTTCCAAATTTGAAGTTGATATGAAAAAAATTGAGGTTCCTGTGAGATTTTATTTAGGGCGTTATACCACAAACAGCCACCGGGTGCCATCCAACTTTTTTTATGCATTTTTCTGTCACAAATGTCTGTATTTCTCTGTCAATATTACTTCTATCTCAAAATAACCACCAAATATGGAATCCTGCGACTCAGACCTTTCCAATGATATGTTTTTTTTCAAGATTATAAAAAGTTTTGATTCTAAAAGACCGTAATTCATTTTGTAATATGACACTTGACACTGCCCACTAAGGGGGAGGAGACCCCCAAAAGATTTTAAAGTACCATTTCCATGGTAACGCAATGTCTGATTTCGAAATGGTTTTCACAGGATTCTAAGCTTTCAAATGATATATGATTTATGATGATTACTAAAAGATTTGATAGAGAAAATGTTTTTTTATTCCGATTTTTTTGTTAAGACAACAACAAAAAAGAGCGCCAAACGTCCCACAGGTGGGAATTTTTACCATGAAAAATATATCAAAAACCTTTTTATTTTTAAATATTAAGATGTGCAAACTCAGTTGTATTCGATCTGTAAAGAAAATGTGTCATTTTTTATTTCATGGTTACACCACATGACATCTATATAGTAAAAATTAGAATTTTTTTTTTAAATGGCAAAAAAAAAATCATCTCTCAAAACCATCTGACACTAACACGAATGCAAAGTGTGCATTTCTAAGAAAAAACGTGTTTTAATATAGCTTTTGAAAGAATTTCCCTCTTCATTGTGGACACTCTTATTTGTCATTGATCATCTAAAAAGGCAGGTTAAGGCCAGACGAAGCTGTAAAGTAAAACAGACTTTGCCTACAGTCAAACGTCTGGCTCTGGAATTTTAAAGTTCATAGTTAATGGTTTACAGACCGGAGCGTTAACTTTTCTGACAGATAGGGGCAGTGTGTGGCTATGGCAGAGGTCCAGATGTGCAGCGATGCAGCATGCTGCTCTCTCAGTAATAACTCCTCTGCTGACACTACTGTTATCAGTGCTAATGTTGCGGCGTGATTGTTTTTTCCATCTTGAGCTCAGTGAGTGGTGCATCACTTATACAATGACAACAGGAGCATGGGGCCGGGAAGCACAAGAAAAAATATGTCAAGAATGAAGTAACTGCAATGCGTTCCAGATGACTACCAAGTACCACGTGTGTGTGCGTCTGTGAGTGTGCCGTGCCTGAGGCCTGTAAAGTGAGGTCTTGGGTGAGTCTTGGTTGACTCAGTGAAATAGTTGTTGTTGTAAACCCTTGGCCTGTTGATTAAATAAGTTAAGCAGCAGACAAAAAAGGTCCTCAGACCCACAATCACTAAGGTCTAGGGTTGAGCAGACGTCACAAACAATTAACAGAGCGGCAAAGATGACCACTGTGCCAAATCACTGCCTGCAACACATATCCAGAATATAGTACGTTGTGTACTAGTATTAAATAATTGAAAATGTTAGATCAAAACAAACAAGAATCTGCATATCTGAAAAAACTGAATCTGAAAAAACAAGAATCTACAGATATTTTGACTCCATGTGAAGAAGAAGAAGAAGAAAAAAAAAACAGCTTCTGTATTACCTATTTGTGCCATTTGGTCAAAAATCTGGGTAGGATTGTTATGATGGGGGTCAAATTGACCCTAATTGGATTCAATACAATTCACCAAAAATCACACCATCACACAATATGTAAATAATATAATACTTCATACAGCACTACTCACACACTGCAACCTCATATAAGGGTTAAAGGGTTAAATAATGAAAATTCACCTTCATATTGTTTAAAAAAATTTTTTTGTTATTTAGATATTTAGCAGAATGTTCACACTGCTCTTTTCCGTACAATGAAAGTGGATTGTGACCTGTGGTCAAGCTACAAAAAGCAACATAAAATCACCATGAAAGCAGTATATGACATTTGAACTATATTTCAAATCATACAATAGTGGCATTATTCACTGAAAACTGTTCTTTCTGCTCTAGCTCTAAAATTGAATTTGTACTTGAACATATTCAGACTTGTATATAGACACAATGCACAAGATTCGACGTCAGTTAAGTATTAGTTTTCATGTATCTTGTATCAATGCACCCCATTTGAATATGCAAAAAAAGCACAAATTAAATTTGAGAGCCCTAGTGCAAGCCAGGATTTTGTGAATGACTTAAATTCTGGTCTTTTTACTCACATAAAGCTAACATATGGCTTCGTAAGACTTCAAATATAGTGCATAAAGTTGTATGGGCTAGTTTTACAGTGTTTTTTGGAGCTTGACAGTCCCTTGTTGAGGATTTTGCTAAATATACCTAGTTTTCCACAGAAGGAAGCAAATAATACGGTTTGGAACAAATGGTGATTTTTGGGTGAACTATTCTTTAAGGCTGTAAAGAGGGAAATCTACTTTGTGAATCCTCTCTGGCAAATGGTAATTATGACTTTCCATTAAAATGTGAGTAGTTCTCTTGGGTCAAAGGGGTTTGGAGTCAACACTGTGGGCTGGTCATCAGTGATTCATGCACAGAGGGTGGCACGTGGCCACTCGGTTATGACTGAATGCCCTCTGTGTTGAAAGGTTGGCTGATTTCCATTATAATCTTTGCTTTGTTTACATTATAATTAATCATTAAATTACTCACCAGCCAATAGTCAATAGGCTCTATTTCTTTTCTTGTTTGTCTGACCACCATGTCTTACATTAAATGTGCATTGTGTGCCCATATAAACACACATAGCGGAACGAGAACATTATAGAGGAAGTCTCAGGGGATGGTGTTAGAGAAGAGAGTTTGATTTAGAAATCGTGTCCAAGAATGTGTGTATGCAGAGTGAGAAAAAAGGAAAAAGAAACAGGAAGTTTCTTCAGGGGTGTGAAAAACCGATATAGAGTGGCTAGCATATTAACAGACATACATCTAAGTGAATACAAATAAGTGACTAATTTTGGAACACTCTACATAAACAGCAGCTGTGTATGGAAGTATGTTTCCACCTCAGAATAATAATAATAAAAAACTAATTGTGAGACAAAGTTTAAAATCCAGGGTCTAGAGTGTTTCGCTGTTTATGACCCAAAAGGATAGACTTCAGCATCCCTGCTATCTTACCTAGAAAAAGCTGTTTGGAAAATAGATGGATAGACCATTCGCAGGGAGTTTGATTGACAGGCGATCTGACCAATCATAACGCCAAATCTGCCATTTTTGCTCAACAAACAAACCAGACAGGAGAGTAGATAAACGTTCTTGAACTTGAAAAACAGTGTGTATTGACGTCTTTCTACAGTTTAAATAAGACACCTTGCGATGTTCATTCATGTTTATTTTGTGATATAACTGTCAGACATAGCAACACTAATGAAGGGAGGGGGGTCTTTGTGAAGGGTCAATTGTGTGAAATAAAGCCACAACTGTAAAATTCACTTTGTGAGTTATAAAGTCGCAATTATGAGAAATGAAGTAGAAACGGAAGACACTGTAACATTGCGATAATAAATTGTAACTGCGAGATATAGTAACATTGTGAGTTATAAAGATAAGCAAAAAAAAAACAGAGAGCAAAATCACAACTGCAAAATACAGCCACACTGCTATAAAAGATCAAAATTGCTCTCTGACTGATATGACATGAACAGGAATATACATATATTTCCTATATACATATATCTTATATTTAGGAATATACACATATTTCCTCATTTTAGTTAAATTGTCTCCATGTTACACCAATTAGTTAAATAATTTAGCTTATTCATTCCCTCATTTTATTTAAATAGTGGCCATGATTGAACTAATGTGCTTTGACTGAATTCTATCACCATGAATTTGTGTTTTTTTTCCCGCCACATCATGTGCGGGCCTCTGTAGAAATGAATGAAATCTACATATATTTTTAATTAACATTTATTATATATATTTCTATTCACTGCAAGGGTAGGCAAAACCCAAACATACCACATAAACAGCTTAAGAGTGGCAGGTCACCACAGGCTGTGCCATTATGTATTTAGTGCTAAACTGGTTGTGAAAGATTGGATTGGACCCCAGGGAGCCCTGCTGGCTCTATAGGCTGCAGAGCACAACCGTGCTTACCCAGCATGCCACTGAACACCCACGTCAAGTGCCTCCACTGATTTACAATATGATCAATGGATACGCATACAATGATCTCATCTCTAATTGACATCCCATCGCCAATCTTTAAAATCTGCAGTTTGAAGTCTTGTGGATTCAAAGGATATTCCCAAGCTGCTAAAAAACAGACCTTAATGTGTCGTATGTCTCACATGTGCATATAACCAGCCAGAATTACAAGCATTATTTTCGACTGATAGCTGTATAAATCATATGAAAGTGCATCTGTAGAGTCAATATCCATTAACATGCTGCAATGTACATTAAGGGCGTCGTAAGTCAGCAAGATGCTGTAAAAGACTAATTATATGATCTGTTGTGCATGTGTTGATGGGTCAATCTGCATATGGAGAACAAAAGCTGATGCATTTTTGTATGATATATGCTGGTAGCCTAAGTGTGTGTGTGGTTCAGTCAAGCAGAGCAGCAAATCACAGTCTTAATGAATTTAATCATGGTTAGATGAGAGAGATCATACTGTAGACAACAGCTGACAAATGCACCAGATGCTAAAACAGCATTATGTTAACATGGTCTGTTGGATAATGAGCCGTTCAGTGGTAATCCTGTCAAGAAAATTACTGACCAAAATGTTTGCTGACGAGGGATTTTGTGATTTCATCGACAATAATGAAGACAAAATATATGCATTATGATGATAATTAAATGATTTTGATTAAATACATCCTGCAGGATTAATAATGCATTAACAATGTTTTTTTAGAGGAAAACTACAGGGGGAAAACAGAAGGAAGAGTTGAAATAATCCAAGTTAAAAATAGCTGAAGACTGATTTGCTTGAGCTGCAAACAATGAACTAGTAAACTGAACCACTTTTATAGTTAATTTGCTGACTCAAATGTTTCCTAGATGACATCAGTTAGCTATATTCAGAAAAATAAACATAATATTACAACCTACATTTGCACAGACAATACAGTGAATGCACAGGTGAACTTCAAGTTACATAGTAATGACAATATTACTGATATTACTAGTTTTAGACTATTACTAACTGATGTTCCCTTAAGAAAAACATGTTTCATGTAATGCTATATCGAAAATATTATAAATCAGGGGTCTGTTGCTGTCATCGATGTTTGATTTCAAACAAATTTGATTTGTTTGAATGCATGCTAATGGCAAACATCAATCAACTAATTTTTGTGAAAAAAAAGAAATTATGCATTAAACTAATTATTTGAGTTAACTAACCAAAGCTAAATGTCAAATTAATATTTCATTGTCCTTCTCACATTAAGTGTATTAAATATAATGTACAAGTATATCAAGTATATCTGAACAATGTTTTAAACATCAAGTATGTAAACAAATGAATATGGTATACGCATATATAGACTAAGAGAAAGAGTGAAAGATTTTCTTCTTTTGTCCTGATGAACGATGCAATTTCCTCTTTTCATGAGCAACTCAACACCAGCGACAGTTATATATCTCAGAACCTTTTAAGTAATTAAAACTGGTAAATGTCTTGGAGACGTAATTATGCGCCTTTAACAAATTAGCTTTAAGGATTGAACACATTTGACGCGGTATAGTTGACCAAAACTTACTATTCTGTTATTATTTATTCCCTGTTTTGTTTCTATAGGCATTCAAATGTGGTGCATTAAGACATGCACACCATAGCAATAATGGGAAGCATCATTGGTTCTCCTGTATCATAATCAATTGCAGCAGTGTACACCTGAATATGCAAAAAGGCATGGTTGTGAATTATATTTGGGGGAACTACATTCAAGATTAAACGTGGACTGAGTGTGGGATTCTGGAAATTCCATATCCATGTCCATAGATAATACCACTTTTTTCAGCTCAGGTTTGGACTGGTCACATATGTTTGTAATCGTGTTGGTTGATTGGCCAGCCTGTTTTGCCGTAATGAACCCATTTCCCGGGATTCTCAAAGTGGCCTCGAACACTGTTTGAACCTTTCATCAGCAAGGTAATGGCACAATGAGGTTTTCCAGTAAAGAACCAAAGCCTCATGTAAATGGATACATGATCCAGTCCATCTGCTGGCTGCAGTCTTATCTAACCAGGTCTTACCTGGAACTCTTAAAAGGTGGTACTTTAGTGAATATCTGGAATTACAAATGATATTTACTTGCATTCAAAGTATACAATGTTCACCATGCAATCAGTCTTTATTAGCCAGGTTCTGAACATCTAAATCAGTTTCCGTCCCAAAAATCAGTATCAGTTCACTTATCTGTGTTCACGGCGTTCCAGAGTATTTGATTACAGAACACTATCAGCAGGAATGGGAAATTACTACTACTTGTATCTATACGTATGCATTATTTTGGATGCATAAAATATGCATACAAAATTGTATAATACATTTCCTTTCCTGGAATCCATTCAGGCTCTGTATTAATTGTTTTTGAACTGTCCTGAGCTGTGATACATAGTGGAATGGTTCATGTTAAGCATCTTGTGCATGAAATAACTGTGAAATTCAAAATACAAGCTGTAAATGTTTCTCCCCCCATGCATTTCATAAATATGAACTCACTCTTGGCATGCATTAAGTATGGAAAGTGTGCAGACATATTAAACCTTTATGAAGCCTGCACTATCATATTTGATAAACAATTTTCTATAGAGAATTTTCTAAAATTTTCAAAATGCATGCCTTCTGTCATCTGATTTAAATATAATCTTAGACATTAATTTAAAATATTTACACACATTTTATGTAAGTAGTCCGCTATACTAAGATTTAATTGAATGACATAAGGTATCAGAATTTCATCTTACGTTTCGGCAATATACCGGTAAATATCAGCAAATTCCATATTTTTGTTTAGTTTGGGTCTCAATAAAATTGTAGTGTTTTTTATTCAAGGAGTATGAACTATTATTTCACATATCAGGCTTCTCTTTTAATGCAAGTCTAGGAGATTTTGTTTTTGCTCATTTTATTGTTGTTCAGAAAAATGTACAAGTCTGATTGATTAGAAATGTTACAGCATGAATCTCTTCAATAAATATATATCATTTGAGGTATCATCATTCATGTCTATATCACAAACTTTACAGAATGATTAATGTGTGAGCTATTCTCCAGTGTTTAATATTTAGGGTTAGGGGTTTGTTAAAATTACTAATTGTACTCCTAATAATGCATATTTATCTTTGATTGTTAGGACACAGTATAAGCTAAATTTTGCAATTGTGTACATATTAAATCAAGATTAATTTATAATATATACTTATTTATTTAAACAAAGACAAGCTTATACTGGTGCTGGAATGTATTTTGCAGTCTTGTTTTTTCAAATCTGGAAAGTGTGTTGTTAACCTTGTCCATAAAAATTCAATTCATCAGCTGAAGTCAACATGCATCCTTCTTCAGTAAATTAAACGTAATTGAATTGCACTGTGTGGATGACAGGCCCCACTCAGATCCAGATTTACATGATGATTGGTCATGCCTGTCTGCAATGACCTCTGGCCCCAGGAAGCATATAAAACAGCAGGATGTTTGGACAGGGTAGATTCATAACAGCTCGCCGAATGTTTAGCCAATACTCTTTCATTCCAGCCAACCAGACAAATAAGAGAAATGTGGCGTTGTCCCACGTTAATTTACCCAGTATGCAAAGGAATAATGCATGCCGCCCTATTCTTCCTTGTAAAAACATAGTCACAATTTAAGTGCATTGTTATTGATTGTGCAATCTTAGTGGGTCTAGGGTGGAGGAAATTTATAGCTGTAATACAATTCAATTTTCAGATGAGGCTATCATATGATTAGTTAAACGTTAGAGCGCGTTCAGTGAGAGTCACTTCCTGAAGCGCTGACTTCTTATAGTGCGATTTTCTTCAGGGAGTGTTTATTGAATAATGATAGAGGAAACTGAAACCATAATGACTCAGAGAGTGGAAAATAAGTCTAAAATATTTGTAAGCAGAGCATCTGGCAACATTGTCCAGAGGCAGAATTTGCTCTGCTCAGCAGCTACTTGTAAAATTTGCATCATAGAGCCTTGCATGACAATCTGAAATAATAAAATGTCATGCTTTCCACGAAAAGCATAACAATCTGAAATAACATGCTACTGATTATTCAGTACAGTAGAAAACGGTTTTGCCAGGTCTGAGAATACTTGTATGCATTCTATTACTTTGCATTAAAGGAACAGTTCATGAACATGTTGAGCACAAAAGAAGATACTTTGAAGAATTTTGAAGAACCAAACAGTTGATGGTAGCCATTGATTTCCATAGTATGGAAAAAATACTAAGTCAATGGCTACCGTCAACTGTTATCAGCATTCTTCAAAATATCTTCTGTTATGTTCAAAATAAGAAAGAAATTAGTAAATCGAAGTAGTAAATCTGACAACTTTTCATCTTGGGTGAACTATCCCTTTAAGGGATATATGTCTTAATACTTTTTTGATCTTTTCACAGTATTAAATATATAACTCAATATTTTTGAATTTGATCTAAGGTGATGGTTGTCAAATTAACCATGATTGTGGTTTACCATTTAAACCAAGAAATAAAATTGGTTCAATTTAGTTAAAAAATAATTCGTATTCTTACAAATATTACAATAAATACATACAAAGGAAGAGTATTAATATAAAAGTATTCTTAGCAAAAGAGCTGAAGGAAGAAACATTTAACATATGAAAAATAACACACAGTGACACATTTTAGGTGACATTCAAACAAATCACTGAAACAGGTCATTAATTGCAGAGAACTAATTGCAGAAATTAATCACACTTTGCATCTTGATCAACATCTTGGCTAATGAGGTTTTAAATAAATTATCTCCATCTAAGTGCTTTTACATTTGAGTTGTGACACAAAAATGGATCTAATATCATGATCTATCAACCCAGTCTCAAGGCAATTCGTACATATTTTACGAGGTGGCTAATTCTTACGACTTCACTCATAATATTAGGTCATACGAATTAGCCACCTCGTAAAACGTTCATTCATTCATTCTGAATAAAATAACCAACATTATGAATGTTGTGATGATTTTAATGTGCTATAGATCCAACGCTATATCACGACAATTTGTACATACGGACAAGGTGGTTACTTGTACGACCTCACTCATATGATTTTGTTCGATTTGTCTATACCCCAGTGACGGGTAGGTTTAGGGGCGGGGTTAGGGGTGCTCCTTCACACAAATTCCTACGAATTAGCTACCTCTTAAATTACGTACGATTAAAAAAAAAAATCATATGAATTTGTACGAGTGAGGTTGTACGAATTAGCCACCTCGTAAAATATGTACGTATTGGTCGTGAGGTAGCGTTGGATCTATAGCACATTCAACTCACAACATACATAATGTTAGTTATTTTATTCAGAATGAATGAAAGAAAAATGAAATAAATGAAATACTTTTAAAATTATGGTAAAATGTATCTATTTTGTGAGAGATCCTTTGTTTGGAACAACGGTCAGTTATACAGTTTAGTTTCATTATTCAAAAAATGTGTCCATAGAATGCCACAATTTACATTGAATCAGATCACAATAATCACATTGCTTGATCAGAATCAAGCATTCCATATGATATCTAACAATATCTGCTTTTCATCTGTTCGTCTTGTCTGTGCATTTCCAAATGAAATGAATACACAGCTGGACAAGGTGAACTTCAGGCCAGAGTACAATGCTGTCTTGACCTGGTCGTCCCTCAGGAGAACCAGAAGCAGCCGACATCCTGCACTGGATTCTTAACCACAGGTGAGTGAGCTTGGTAGGTGTCAAGGGGACGCTGGGACAGGTTTTAGTAGCTATCTGGGGGATAGTTTGGGTGTAGGAAGTTTCATTAAGGTCAAACAGGGTGGCTGCATGAATACAGAATGTGGGTTCTGAGGTATATCACTTATTCCACAAGGGACGGTTCTCCCTCCCTCAGAGCCACACAAGGTCCCAAGGATTGAATAATGTCACATCATGCATCTGCATTCAATGGCTGGAGAGGTAACTGATATGCTTTGTCCTTTGACCTCAACAGAAAGGCCAACATTCGTCACGCAGGAATGGGCTTCTGGAACATCTGTCAGAAGGCAGGTAGTCACTAGGGCAAACTGGGTCGGCGCTCCCGCCCATGATGAATGGATGCTAATGGAAACTGACTCAAGAGCCATGAGACGGCTTGACCCTTAGTTAGCCTACATCTCTGAATTTACTATGAATGTCAAAAGTCTTTCACATGTTCTGAATTCTTGGTTAAACAGAATCTCAACTGTGTTTTGAAACACGATTTTGACTTTCAGTCAGCTATGTGGTAGTTTCTATGCCTTAATTGATTTTCTTGTACAATCTGCTGATTCATGCACAGTTGATTTCAGACTTTCGAATATATATTCATACGGAGCCAACATCCCAAAAAATAATGTTAATAATGATAATAACAAATCACCTGGCTCACTATAAATGCTTTGTTTGCTTAAGCTGGACTGAAAGATATATTAGAAATCAAAGTTGAAATTAATGTTTCGAAGTTTCAATTCACTGATCATAGCAGTGCTAGAGTCAGAATACAAAAAATTTTTGCGTGATGATTTGCGAGCTTTACAGCCTATGGTTGCTAAAATTTTTACTTGTATGAATTGTAATCTGCATGACGTTCTTTCAAAAATAATTCATTATTTGTTCTCAGACACAAAATTAAAGCCATTCAGTTGGAAAAAGAAAAAAAAAAAAAAATAAAAAAAAGAAAAATAATGGTAGGAACGCGAGTCAATAAAAGCTAACTATTAATTTAACACAAGCAGTTTGAAGTTTTTTGGAAGGGGCACAATTGGTTGCATTTCAAATTTCGCTTGATTAGTTTCATTCCATGTCTGTTCTGACATCACCAATTTAAATCTATTTGTTACTGTGAACAAGAGTAGGCTACTCAGTTGACCAGATGAGTATTCTTCATTACCTTATTTCCCTTGAGGTCGAGAAGGTCACCCTTGAGACTGCCACTCCAGTTGAGACCTATGCCCTTTCCAAAGGCTCAATAGGAGAATCATGACCATTCACAGCAGTCAACTCTGATGTGATTTTCTAAAAGAGAAAGACCACAGAACAAGATCTATTGACACTGGTCAATACTCGGTCCTCCATCTATGCAGTGCTCTCATTAAAAAGGTGGCCACAAGTGCATTCCAATAGGTTTTTCACTGACACAAGCAAATTAAAAATACCTCTGGTGTGCTTTTGAGCTTTCAAGATACTATATCCGCATGCACAGTAATAAACCCTGTACTTGTAAAAAGTTAAGCCACCACAGTGTACTAAAGAGATTACATTACATTTTTCATGTAATTTATCGTGGATGGTATTATATGTCATTGACCCAAGAAAGTAGCTGAAGCCTCAACATTCAAATCTGACTGTTTGACAGGAATGTTGTTCCAGGACCCAAAACAACGTGAATCCAAGAACATGTCCTGCTTGGCAAAACCACAGTAGGCCTGTCCAACTGAATGGAATAATGGGAGTAATTTTGATGGATGAATCCTTGAAGGGAATGTTGAACCTGGTGCACCATGTTCCTAACAGGTCTAATTTATCACGTTTGTTTCAGAGCTATCTACATTGAAGGAGGTCTGTGACAGTCATCAGAACGTATAGAGACTAAGCCGTGACCCCTTCAAGAAATGTCAAGCAAGTTGGTGAAAACCTGAGTTTGAAGGTATCCCTCAACAGTGTAGTTTTTTGTTTTTACTGTCTAAAAATGTCCACTTTCTCTGTCTCCACCTTGTGTGTCCACATACACACATTCTTTCTAAGGTGTTTGCATGGTATGTTCATCTGTTTTCACTTGCTGTAGGTTCCACCTGTCTACCAGCGAGTCAAACAATACCGTGTCGATGGACTGACCCCTCTTTTTTCTGTCCAGTCTGATTTCCTTTCAGGTGAGGTTGTTGGATCTGGTCCAAGAGATACTCAAAGAGCAGACAGACCATGAAGAAGGTGATTGTTTACAGGCGTTCTGGAGGCACCAGGGCAAAGAGCATGTTCTGCAGTATTTCACATTGATTAGTACATAGTGCTGTGCTTTGTAAAGTTATATACCACCAAATCATCCTCATCCTCAAGCATCGGTTCAGATACAGTGAGTGTATGCTAGGGACAAATGAAAATTGGTTATCAAGTTCACTATTCTCTGTATAATCATTTACTCACCCTCATGTCGTTTAAAATCTGTACGACTTTTTTACTTCTGAGGGACATAAAAGAAGATATTATGATGAATGCGCATGCAGATATTTTCCATATAATGCAAATGGTCAAATAGTGACTAGGGGCTTTCAAATTTAAAAAATAAATAAATAAAATAAAAATTCAAAATATTGTAGGAATTCAGTAGACTTGGAATATAGTGCAGTTGTATGTAAAACTTCTATGATGTTTTTCATTCCATTAAAAAAAAAAATAATAATTTTGGATTTCACTGAAGAAAGACAATCATTCGTGTTCGGAATGATATGGCTGAGGGTGAGTAAATGATGACAAAATTTTAAATCGTGTAACTCTTCGTATAGTACGAAGAACGCAACTTGTGAATTTGTATACATGATTCTATTTGTATATGAATGCATATGATGGCAAATTCTATAAATTGTGGTGAATCAATTCTGGTGAAACTGCAATCAGTTTCACCAGAGACGAATTGCTGGACATTCGGAAGTACACACCACCCCATATTTAACCGGTTTTTGTCTATTCTGATGTTTTGCTGGACATTGTAGTCGGGGAAGCTGTGGCGCTGATCAAACGCTTCAGGAAGCGCAGACGGGGGAAGAGAGCCGGCGCTCGTGAAACTCAGACAGCGCGGATTCAGAACGCCTTTGCCTAGCATCCATCTGGCAAATCTCCACTCTCTACCCAACAAAACAGACGAACAACTTCTGCTCTCCCGCAAAATAAGGATTTTTTAATCTGCTTGCTTCTGTGTTTCACGCGAAACCCTGGGCTGAAAGACGCCTTAGGACAGCGCGTGGAGTCTCCGGTTCAGTGTGCGAGCAGATCGCGGAAGCAGAATCAAAAGGGAAATCACGCGGTGGCGGACAGGCTTTTACATCAAGGAGAGGTGGTGTGCGATGTAACGTTGGTTAAAGGCAGATGTGATGTCAGATCAGAAGTGCTCTTATAATTGCAAGCCGTTCTAACTCGCCGCGGGAGTTTTGCGTCATTTCGTCAGGTCTACATTCATCCGCAAGCACACTGAGCTCCGCGGTTACAGAAACTAGCTGATCTGATCACTGAGACAGGGCAACAACACCTGGACTCTGTTTTAATAATTCTCGGAGACTTTAATAAAGCAAATCTTTTTTCCCGTGAACTGCCAAAATACAGACGGCATGTTACATGTCCTACCAGAGACAGTAATATAATGGATCACTGTTACACCACAATAAAGATTGCATATCACTCTGTCCCACGGGTAGCTTTAGGGCTCTCTGATCACTGTTTGGTTCATCTTATACCGACCTACAGGCAGAAACTGAAATCAGCTAAACCTGTATTAAGGACTAAAAGATGGAATAATGAAGCAGCGCAGGATTTACAAGCTTGTTTTGACCACACTGATTGGAGCGTCTTTGAAGCTGATGCCACCGATCTGGACGAGCTCACAGAAACTGTAACATCTTATATCAGTTTCTGAGAAGACATGTGCATTCCTACCAGGACTCACTTAACGTACAACAATGACAAACCATGGTTCACTGCAAAACTCAGACAGCTCCGTCAGGCCAAAGAAGATGTTCACAGGAAGGGGGATACTGTCTTGTATAAACAGGCTAAATACACACTGGAAAAGAGATCAGAGTGGCAAAGAGGAATTATTCAGAAAAAAATAAGGATTAAATTCTCTTCCAGTGACTCGGCATCAGTGTGGAAAAGTCTGAAAGAAATCACCAATACAAGACACCATCCCCCAGCACTGAATCAACAACTGGCCAACGATTTGAATGAGTTCTATTGCAGGTTTGAAAAAACACCCCACACCAGCCCTGAACACTCTCCACAAAACCATTCACACCTCCAGCAACCCCCTTTCCCCCACACCTGCAATTCAGATCAGCTAAGAAGAGGTGCGCCAGGTCTTCCGGAGCAGAAAAGGAGAAAAGCACCAGGCCCAGACTGTGTTACACCAGTCTGTCTGAAATCCTGTGCTGACCAGCTGGCCCCCATCTTCACACAGATCTTCAATAGATCACAGGAGCTGTGCGAAGTCCCTTCATGCATCAAACGCTCCACCATCATCCCCATCACAAAGAAACCCAAAAATTCATGGACTTAATGACTACAGACCTGTGGTTCTAACGTCTGTGGTCATGAAGTCTTTGTGACTGGTGCTGGCCCACCTGAAGGACTTCACTGGACCCTTGCTGGATCCTCTTCAGTTTGCCTACAGAGCAAAAAGGTCTGTGGATGATGCAGTAAACATGGGACTGCATTATGTTCTGCAACATCTAGACAGACCAGGGACTTATGTGAGGATCCTGTTCGTGGACTTCAGCTCGGCCTTTAACCCCATCATCCCAAACCTCCTCCTGCCCAAACTATCTCAGCTCTCTGTGCCCACCTCCATCTGTTAGTGGATTAACAGCTTCCTGACAGACAGGCAGCAAGCTAGGAAGCTAGGAAAATTCTCATCCAGCACCAGTACGATCAGCACTGGAGCTCCTCAGGGTTGTGTTCTTCTCCCTGCTCTTTCCCTGGACACCCAACGACTATGAACCATCTAAAGACCCCCGTCAAGCTCCTTAAGTTTGCAGACGACACCACACTCATTGGCCTTATTCAGGATGGTGACGAGTCTGCTTACAGATAGGAGGTTAAAGAGCTGGTTGTCTGGTGCAGTCTTAACAACCTGGCGCTCAACACGCTAAACTGTTGAGATGACCGTGGACTTCAGGAGAACCCCCTCTGCACTCCCCAAATCACAATCATGGACAGCACTGTGACTGCAGTAGAGTCATTCAGGTTCCTGGTGTAAGGTCAAAAATTATCAAAGACTTCTGCTTTCCTGTCCCAAACCTATCTTCAGTAACAAAAGGGCCATTTGGCATTCCTGAAGGCACATAAGTGCTGATAGTGATCAAGGCCTGTAGGACAACATTTGTATACACCGGGCGTCTGCTAATTGTCACACCTTTTGCCCAGTGGGTGAAGTTGTAATCTGCTGATTGGTCAGTTTGAATGTCTCACATTTGGTTTATAGTCACATGGTCAAGGAAGGGATAAAAAAGGACTGTACTGTGCTTCTGGACTTTCCTTGCGTCTCTTTCCTTTGCTGCCTCTATCTTCTTGGGGCTCGCCTCTTCTCTCTCTCTCTCTCTCTCTTCCTCTTCTCTATCCTCTATCTCTCTCTCTCTCGGTTAATATTGTACATACATGCTGGGTACAATTAATTGTTCATGTTTTACCATCCTTTATCTATTTTGTAACCAATTCAAGTGTAACCATAACAAAATATTGTTATTAAACCATTTCAATTATTAATTATGTGCTAACTAGTCTTGATTCAAGGTTAAAATTAAAGTGCTACCTATTGCAATACAATACAGTCACTCAATAGCAACGCTCTCCCACATATAGCTATTCTAACTGAGCTTATTTCCGTCGTTGGTATAAGTGACAGTGGGTGGTAATAGACTAGAAATGTACAGTTTTATATCATCGTGCTGATAACGTTTCTTTAGTCATTCGGCAATCCTACAGCTTGAACCACCGTAGGGAAACCATCCTTAAACTGGGCACCACAATCTCTCAGGACCTAAAATGGGACACTCACATAGACTCCATAGCTAAAAAGGCCCAGCAGAGGTTGTACTACCTTCGCCAGCTGAGGAAGTTCAACCTCAAGGGCTGCTGAAACAGTTCTACTCCGCCATCATTGAATCCATCCTTTGCACTTCAGTAACTGTCTGGTTCAGTTCAGCTACCAAATCTGACCTCCGAAGACTTCAGAGGGTAGTCCGGACTACTGAGCGAATCATTGGTACAACCCTCCATTCTCTCCAAGAACTGTACTTATCCAGATTGAGCAAAAGGGCTGGCAGAATCACTCGGGACCCCTCACATCCAGCACACTCCCTCTTTGAACTGTTGCCATATGGTCGACGCTACAGAGCACTGAGCACCAAAACAGCCAGACATAGGAAAAGTTTCTTCCCTCAGGCCATCCATCTCTTGAACACTTGACAATAACTGTGGAACTCACACTATTTATTCACTCATGCACTTATTTATCTAACACACATACTTGGTTTACATTTCGAATTTGCATATAATATACCTGTACATACAATTGTCTTTTGTTATATACCTGTACATACAATTGTCAGTTTGTATATTTTTGTTCCTTATTTACTTGTTCTATTTTTCAATTTTTTTATTATCTGTGTTTTTTTGTTCTGTTACTGTCATTCTGTTGCATTGTGGAAGCTTCTGTCACGAAAAACAAATTCCTCGTATGTGTAAACAAACATACCTGGCAATAAAGCTCATTATGATTCTGATTCTGATTCTGATGATCCATGTCCAATAAAGATTCAAAATTCGTTAATTTGTTGACAGAAAGAGAGAGACGCTCTTTCTTCTCTGTCACTCCCTCCAGAGGATCTTCCTGTTCCTAATTTGCATAACTCTTTTAGTAGATAATTATATCTTGTGATGTCCCACAGATGTGTCTGCTGTGAATGGGGCTTCTTTAGAGCTGGTGAGCGAGAGGAAGAGGAAAAGTGCCTATAAAAAAATGAAGGGAGACTATTGTCCCCTACATGTTCACGTTGTCAAGTATGTTGCGTTGTGCTATGTAGGTCTTCAGCATCTGTCTCACTTTTGTCTCTCTTGCTCATTGGCTCTGAGCAGTTCTATCAAATGCTAAACATTTCACTTTGTATTTTTGATTGCTGTTCATAGAGCTTATAGGATTGAAACAGATTCAAGTGTGATATACATCTGGGCAACTAATTCAGTGATATTGGGGAATACAAACATTTCAGACTGCTGTTCCCAACAAAATAAAAATAAAAACAAACCAACAAAACAAAACAAAACAAAACAACACAACACAACACAACACAACACAACACAAACAAAAACAAACAACACAACACAAACAAAACAACACAAATAAAAAAGTAAAGTAAAATAAAATAAAATAAAACAAAAAAACAAAACAAAACAAAACACCTTTGAGTGCAGTAAATTAACACATTAAGGTGACAGCCCTGGAAAAACAAAAATATTTAGATGTTTATATAAATTGAGTTCATGCCAAAGAACAAAACTGATCTGAGACTTACACCCACGCTGTCTTGCAGCCCAAATCAAGCCATGAATCAAAATAGCGGCGCTTTTTAAAGTGCAGGAAATGTGATCGGTCCAGGGGACCTTTCCATGAGCGTATTCTTTATTAGGGTAAAGTACCAAAATGCAAGGGATATTAACTTTAATGTAAGTCTGAATTGATTTAAAATCCAGTGATTATTTAATCATGAGAGCAAGTCTTTGGTTGTCAGCTTTATGAAATATGTCAGTATTAAAATCAGCTGTAGGGGCCAAAATGTATCCATATTTTTTGCTCAAATAATCGCTCCCACTGCGCACTAGGAGAATGAAGTTATTAAATATAGTGTGTGACTATCATACATATATTTTATGGAAATTGATGGGTTTTGTCTTCTACTGGTAAAACAATCCAAGATGGATTCACAGCACTTCACAACGCTTCAGTTTGGCTACAATCAGACTGGATTACTGCGTACAGAGAAAATGAGATGTAACGGGTCAGCCAATGTACATATTTGACAGATTTGGTCAATTTTAGATGTGCTCTGCTGTCAAAACCTCACAACAAGCAGCCTTAAGACATAACAAAGGTTTTTTAGTAGTAAAATGCCTGCATCAGTAAAACATTTACATGGTTTTGTGCTTCAGAAGACTCAGAAGTGCCATTTTTTTGCATGATCACATTCTACCCTTGTGAAAAATGAGTTTGTATGTGCACTTGTAATCTAAGCTGTATATGCAAATATATACACTGTAAAAAAATTTCAGCAATTAGTTATATCAACTTAAACAACAGTTAACTAAACTTATAATTTTAAGTCAAGCATGAACAATTACTTTAAGCTGAAATAACAAATTACTTATTTTAATGTTGAAATTTCTCATAGTGCAATAATTAATAAAACACCAAATAAGAGTAGAGTACACTTTCATGACATTTAAGTGTATTTTTCAAATGTGCTTTTTGTGATGTCAAATTAAAAGTTTTTAAATCATTGTTTTAATAATCTTTTGGCATGCTTTAAATCAAACTTGTTTTGATGTGTTGACTAGCATACTAAAGCATGTGTAAAGTATTGATTATAATTTTAAGCATAGTGTGTTTTTCAATAGTACATTTAGATTTGCAACACATTCTCACTCCCAACTGCGGTTTAAGTTACGTTAAGGTACTATATTTTAAATGTAATGCAATGGAACGTGATTATATATATGCACTGTGCCAGTTACACTTTTGATAACCCAGCCACAGGAAACTGAATTTGAAATCTATATTAAACATAGTAACATGTTTTTAATTTCTCATTTGCATAAAGTTAAGGACTTCTCCACATTCTGATGCTTTCACCACTTGCGCTACTTGTCTATTTTGAGGTACCGTATGGGAAAGAAACAGACCGATTTTGACACAACGACATGCACTCAGAGAGAAATGGTTGCTGAGTGAGTCAGGATGAGCTAATCTTGTTAGACCAAGATCATGCAGCTCTGGTATAAAGCTGACTTTGTCTGTTTTCCTCCTCATCGCTCACTTACAAACTTCCCCCGTCCCTTTGGTTCAATCCCAAAATCATGTTCTGTCGATATCACTTAGATATAGAAGTACTCTCAGTCTCTCTCCTGAAAGCCAAGTCATTTTCCATCAAACAACACACAAGCCTGAAATCAACAACCGAGCCTGAGCATCTAGTTTCATTCTTCAAGAAACAAATGTCAGTGGAAATCTCGCTCAAGCTCTTTGCAGCTAAACCTACAGGTCTGTGTGTCCTCCAGGGTATTAGCAACTTGATTTAGCATGACTTCCAGAGAACAGGACCTCTCAGTGCTTGAAGCATGTCTACCATCCCTCACAGCTGTGAATACCACCGTTGTCTAGTTGGTGGCCAACCAAAGTCCAGTTCTGTCATATCTTTGACAGTGATCCCAATTTTAAGCCCATTGACAAAATCTTTCAGTAGCTTAAACACTTTATGCTCTGTCCTGCTGCTTATTAGCACTCTCATTATTCACCTTTTCTCCTTTGTTTATCCAAGCTTTGCTTCCCAGGTTTCAGACCCGGCCGCAGCTACGCTAGATATGCTAAAGCCAGGTCCCCTGGCCTTTCAGGGAATAATGCGTTTCTATTCAGAGTCATCGGCTAACATGCAAGGCTATCAATCAGCAGATCTGGCGCTTAGAAGTGACTTGCTCATCAAAGAACCTCATTAGAACTGAAGAACTTGCAGCGAGGAGAGCTACAAAGGGCCGTGCTGGGTGACTGGAGGTGAAGCTGGTGAATTTCCCTGGAGCACGGGTGAAAAGGCAATATTTGATGTGTTTCAGCTATAGCTTTGATTATAAGTGTAATAAAGTGCAGATTAACCTGAATAGTGATATATTTAAGGGCTATTCAATGCTGGATTATTATTATACAATTAAAAATGATTTTGGCTTCACCAAAGTCCAATGAAAGTCGAAATGTAAAGCTTGTATTTTAGTTAATTCACCTACATAAATGTATCCACAAAATGTCTTATTTGAGCAGCAAAGTTGTTTAAATAATCTTTTTAGTGGTGGAACCACAGTTGTAGATGAATGAACTTTATGCACTACCAATGCAATTTTCACCAGTGTATTTTTTTGTCAGCCTTTGACTCAAAACATTTACTTGAAGTGCAATTTTAAGTTAATATTTCAATAAAGTATACACATTCAAACATTCACAGTTCTCTGATGTTGGTTAATGGTGACATGCAGGTCAAATGAGATATGTCGTGCTTTTTTTAACAGTAAGAATGTCTTTTTGATTGTTTTTATTTGAATTTCTGGAGATTTAAAGCTAAAATTTTAATAACTTCACAACACATTCACATGGTCACGGTTCTACGATGTCGGTAAATGGTCACATGCTATGCAGGTAAACAAATAAAACACTTCATTTTTAGTGAGTGATTCATTGGCTTTTATTTAGCATTTTTAATTTTTATGATTATCATAAATTTTCCATCACTCACAAACCCCATGCAGTTCCCTCACAACCCCTCAGGGATTTACGAACCCCAGTTTGGGAAATGCATCTCTATGTGAACAGTTTTGACTTTTCACATAGTCCAACTTCAGCAATTCTACAGTCAAACTGGAAATAACTTTGTGAGGGCAATGTCAGAAACATTTTATGAGAACAGTGTGATTAAAATTGCTTAAAGTCTTGTGGCTATACAATAATGCTCCTTAAACATAAGAAGAGACTTTCAAATCTATTCAAAATCTTTCAAATCTATTAACATATTTACTGAAACATCGCTCAAGACTTACTGATATAAAAAATATTATTAAACTTTATTTGGAGTACTACTTATGCACAATGCACATTTCTTAATATTAAGACTAAAATGTTTTAATGTCATTATTTATGAGGATTGTATGATCTTTGAATAATATCGGTCTTTAAATGCAAGATATTTAAAGTGTAGCTGAAGTATACTTGCAATAGTTCCGCTCTAGCTCAATCAGATACACTTCAGTATACTAGTGCTGCCATTAACGCATTCTAGAGCCCCTGGTAGACAGAGACATTAAACAACCACACAAAGTGGTTGAAATGATAAAACAGACTATTTACCAATCCTTACTGATGTGGATGAACCTCTATCTGAAAATGGATAGATTTTAATTAAATGTTTTCTTTTTCAAATGTTTTTCTCTTTTTAGGCCACTGATGAAGAAAAGGCGGTGACTGGGATGAATGCTGGTCAAAAGAGGCGAATGACCTTTCCCCCAAACTGATGCAACAGTGATTTTAAAGGAGGAGGCTGCCCTGGATGATGTAAAAGATGTGACATGCCTTTGCTGTGCTGATGGGGCTTCATGACTACATCAATGCCTAAAAGTAGACATGAAAATTGCTAGCGGATTGCCTGATCTGTGTATTCAGGAATATGATAAACAACTGTAAGTCTATAAATTTGTAAAACAAAATGTTAGATTGCTTGGTTGTGTTGTGTTATGTTTAGGAGAAATGAGTTACACTATTCATACACATTGTCAAATTCTTACACAATGTTTTGATAACTGTTATAATATCAGGTAATGTGGTTATTACTGTCATGCCAGAATGTTAGTAAAGAAGTAACTATGAACAATTGTACAAAACATTGATAATAGTGTTGTGTAAAATTTTGAATTGTACAAAAAAAGTCAAATTTGATCTTAAAACTTATATTCAACAAATGTTCAATGCTTCATTTATAAACTCTGTAGCTGTTAATGGCGGCAGTCTTCTAACTGCATGTTACTTTGACTGTTTTAAATAAATATTTACCTTTTGATAGACATTCTGTGTGTGTAAAAGTGATTTTAAAATGAACAAGATTTGTAGGTTTAATGTCTAGCTCGATTTGGGTTCACTTTAGCCTAGCAGTGTAGTAATTTTAAACCATAAAAAAGCAACCCAGCATGCTGGGTCAAACATAATAGCCCAACTTGTTGAGTTTTGACCCAGCACTGGGTTGCCAAAATAACCCAAATTGGGTTGTTTTTAACCCAGCAATTTTTAGAGTGTATTAAAGTACATTAAGTACAAAATTAGTTGTTCCAATTTGACAGACTTTAAGTTTAGTATACTAACTGTAGTGTATTTTTATTATGTACATAAGTAGTATACTTGGCATGAAATAAACGCATTTCAAATACAATTTAGTATACTTATTTTTCACTAGGGAGAGAAGTTCTGAGGAAATCAATAGAGCTTAAACTGGCTTAAATATATGTGCAAACTTGTCAGAGCAGTGCCGGTCTCGCCAGAGTACAGGTTCGAGTCTAATCTTCCATATTCTGATCTTTAAATGTCTCACAAATAAAGTTTTAGTAAATGGAGTGGTCTGTGTGTCTTTACATTAGCATGTGTGTCTGTTTGTGATGACCATTACTAATGCAGCGTTTAAGCCACCTCTGACCCCAGATTATGTATGAGCCACTTAACATCAGTGTGACAAATGCTAAACATCTGTAAAGACCTAAAGAAGCACACACACACATTAGTACAAGTGGACAAAAGCAAATGCAGCACTTCTCTGCTGTGTGACTCAGATTTGATCTCCATTTACTCTGTATTATTTTGCTTTCATTAAAATAATCACCTTAATAATTCCAGAAACGTTTCCTTCAGGCAAAGTGGTGTTTTGGCAGCCAACCCAACCATTTCAAGCAAATGTTTCTAACATCACGGATATCTGTGAGTAATGCTTCCCAAAGCAGATTGAGTTATCACACCAAAGTCTTTAGAATTACAAGTCAAGTATTTAATATTAAACATTTCAGCAAGTCACATTTATGTTTTTGTTGATTTAGGCCTGAAGACATGTTGTAATTTACGGTTTCTGATTTGTGCTGTTGTTTCTTTCCTCAAGTAAGTAATGCAGCGTGTGTTTGTGTTTGTGTGTGTGTGTGTGTGTGGTTTTACAGCCCAACGAACAACCCTTCACTCTGACCATTTCACTGGAAAGCTGTAAATCACTTCAAGAGTCAAAAAAAGAGCTAATTATTTCCCGCTGTCCCAACACACACACTAATACACACCCATACACTTCCACACAAACCGTTTCGGCTAGTCTTATTGTCGAGGCACTGCAAGCCAGGCAGACTGCTTACATATTAAAATTGAAGCTATAAAGTGGCAGCAACCTGAGATCTGTTGAGAGTATTTAACTTGAGACTGTAATTACAACACAGGAATATAGTAACCTCTAATTACAACTCACAACCACAGGAAACCCTTTCACACATCAGTGACCTCACAACAGCTGAACAATGCAGATATTTTACAATAGCGGTTGTAGCGGATTACCTTCTCCCTATAAAATAAAGAATTACGCAATTGTCATATATATGAAATATGGAAACAAAAAATTGTTTTTGACAGTAAGGATATATATATATATTTATATACTATATATATATATTATATATATATATAAAATTGTTTTAAGTAAACTGCTGAAAAATATTGAAGGTAATATATTCACTTTTCAGACCCCCCCCCCCCCCCTTATTTTTCTTTGTTTCGTTGCATATTTAGAGCTGTTGGCAGCCAATTTATTTATGTATATCTCTGTATTTTAATTAGGGGGGGATTTACCAAGATATTTTAAGGTAAGTCACAACATTGGTGAGCAAATTGCCTTCTCTAATCAATTGGCCATCCTTTTGTTTGTTTTGACTGGTACATGCATCATATTTACTTTTTTATCTGCTAAAGTTTGAAACTTAAGTCATCCAAAAATGCATGAAGGTCACTGCATTAGACACACAATTTGAAACCAAGTGGCATTTGGAAGCAAAACAAGGCACGATTTTAAGAGACTTAAGTGTCCAAATTCTTTTTGGGGCCACTGTCACTGTCATGCATTTAATTTAGAGTACTGTATATGGGCTCTTTGTAATCCCATTGAACATTTGGCTATCATTCACATGATACAGACCCAGCTTTCACCATCTGTAATTAATAACTTGGCAGTGGAATTGCGGTAGTGAGGGCAATTCTGACTTTCCTTGCTGAAGTCTGCACAATGTGGTTTGCAAAATTGGCTGCAGCGTGTCCAGCTCCCTGCACTCCCTTTGCAACTGGAATCTTGGACAGTTAATCTGGGATGTGGATGTGCGTATGGAGACATTTTACTGTTGACTAATGGTGCTTTATATTAATGGCAGGATGATAGTTTAATCCGGTGGTTCTGAACAAGGGGGCTGTGCCTCAAATTGTCCGCAGAGTTGTTCTGATGTTAAATGCAAATAATAATAAAGCTACTAACCATATAATTGTGTATCCAGATAGGATTGCAAAATAATAGGCTGCCTGATCCTGATCACCCTGTTGGGGTTCATTTTATGATTGCTTTTAAATTATTTTGAACTTTTTGATCAATTTTAAACAGGAGAGAAAAAAAAACTTTTTTTGATGTCATTGGGAATTAAATTAATCTATTTTATCTGTATATTGTCAGTTAACAGGTAACAGAAATGAATTGGTACTTTTAGTTAAATGGTCTTAAATTTTAAATACTTATTTTATTCTATTTTATATATTTTTTAGACATTATGAGAAATTATTGTATTACCTGATAATGTGACAAAAATGCTTCTCAAACAAGGTAAATGGCTTAAATTTGTCTTATACTTTATAGATAGTAAATCTGTTTTTAGCTCATTGGGAGTTTATATTTATTTGTAATTTATTAACTAATTTCATTTTATATTATGTTTCATTTATGCTACAACTAATTGCATTTACTAATTTCATTATTAAACTAAAGGTGTTAATTTCAAATGGACCAATTGTTTGCTCTTGCAGCATTTTTGCTATTACTGGCAATATATAGAAAATAATGTTATTTCTCAGGAAGGACAAATTCAATTGTTTAGTTTAGTTTGGTGATTTATAAAGCACATTTAAAATACAACAGATGTTGAAACCAAAGTGCGATACGGAAAATATACAAAAGATTCAGCTAAATTACAAAATATATATAATTTTTTTCATTACAAAATATTATATTTTTCTTTTGTTTCTCAATGGCAAAATCCAGTTTTCTGAAAAAAAAAGTTTCAGAAACTGTTAAATTATATAACAATATTACAATATCAATATTGCTTTTTTAATTAACCTGCGAGTGTGTTTGTCATTTATGTAAATGAAGCAAATTCGCTGAAGATCTAAAGAGGCCTCATCAGTAAGCAGAATGGGATCGGAGCTCTGGCCCCGTCTCTGGGACTGCTGACTGCTGCTCACGTGCAAGCGGAGTCAGGAAAATCAATGAGGTCTGGAATATCTGTTCGTGAATTGTGAGAGAGAGAGAGAGAGAGAGAGAGGAGAGGAGGGGAAAGAAAAGAGGAGGGGGGCTCAAGAGGAGAGGAGTGAATAGGAAACCAGTCCACCATTCTCTCTCTCAATCTTCTCAACCTCTCTCCTTCCCTGTCCCGCAGTCGGTTGGAATAACACCTCGCTTCACTCTAGCTGGGGCAGTCCACGCAACACTACGTCTGAGACTACAGCACTCACCCACTCCCTGCTCAGTGAGGACAGTACGGCTGGGAAGCCTCAGAAGGTGAGTCCCGTTAGGGGCAGATGGGCTCCTGTGTGGACCGAACGGGACAGATTTAGGGGAGGGGGGACTCCAGGCTCAGGCTAACAGGTGCAGACGCCCACCAGAGACAGGAAATCATAAGACCTCATGCTTCAGCCACTGAGAGAAGAGTCTATATTAAAAAAAATGTTTATTTTAGAAATAGACACGCAATATATTGCCATTTCTGATCTTTGTTTTTTACAAAAAAAAAAACCCAATAAGGAATTCTTTTAAGACCTGATGATGTCCCAAAAATGTTTCTCAGAAGCTAAAATAGATGAAATAAATTTCATAGATGTGTTTTGGAACAAAATCTGATTTCTTACCTAATGTTCTATTTGTAATTTTCTTTATTAGATATTGTGAAAAAGAGCTATTGTCTAGTTGTCATTGGGTAGAGACATTGGGGAATGTGTGCTGTGTGTCTCACAGACAGGACAGCAGTGAGTGTGAATGAATCTAGGGAGTTTGAGATTTAAGACAGTGATGTTATTATTATATAAGTATGCCCTAAAGATAGTATCTGGGATTTGGTCTAATATAAAATGCAGTATTGACTGGGGACTTTTACTGCCGTCACATTGTGGTAGTGAGTGCATGCCTGGTATTGTGTGAGTATGAGTCTGTGAATGACAGGGTGTGGTATAGTGACGGGCATCTCTCTTTAAAAAAAGGGCAGCACTTATAAAATGTACTAAATATACCAAATTACAACTAAAATATGATGTTTTCTATTTATTTATTTTTTAAGATTTTAATCTCTAACATTAAACTTTGGCACATTACTTCTCCAGTACTTCTCAGTTTGTGATACAGACATGATTTGGCAATTTGTTGTAAAAGTTTGCTTTTATTGCAAAAGGTGTGATCACATTCATATTCATGAGTGAAAAAGGTCCATTGTCTATTGTCAATAGCGTAGCAATGTATGAAGCACAGCTCACACAGAAGTTACTTTCAAACCAAACAGCTTTCTGTTGGTCAACGCAGTAATTTTGTGTGACCAACTTGAACCCATTGCAAAATCTGCACAGGAAAATCTTTCTGCCTCACTCAGAACTCATGGATTCTTATTGAAATGACTGGATTTCGCTAGCAAAAATTCACTGAACAAAGGTTAATGTGAGTTGCAAGTAAGCGACAAATTTCACCTGACGGATGATAAAATTTAGGGCTGCAAAACGATTAGTCGTGATTAATCGATTCAAAATAAAAGTTTATGTTTACATACTATATGTGTGTGTACTGTGTGGATTTATTACGTATATATAAATACACACACATACATGTATATATTTAAGAAAAAATATATTTATATATAAAATATTTATATTTATATATAATATAAATTATATACAAGTGTTTACATACAAATACATACAAATATTTGTAAAAATCTATTCATATATGTGTGTATTAGTGTTGTCAAACGATTAATCGCGATTAATCGATCCAAAAATAAAGTTTTTGTTGACATAATATATGTGTGTACTGTGCATACTGTATATTTATTATGTACATATAAATACAAAACATGCATGTATATATTTAAGAAAAAAATTATATTTGTATATTAAATATATTTATATATAAATTATATGAATATAAATATATACATGTAAATATTTTTGAAATATATACTGTAAGTGTGTGTATTGATATATACATAATAAATGTACACAGTATACACACATATATTATGTAGACAAAAACTTTTATTTTGGATGCGATTAATCGCGATTAATCGTTTTGCAGCCCTAATAAAATTGACAAACAAAATCTCACCGACTTATTTTAAAGGAGAAACCCGAAACATACAAAGACTTGAATATCACAGAGACTAGCAAACACATAGCAATGCTCTGGCGACCACCAAGAACACCTTCATGGCACTTTTGCACAGGCAAGTAGAGCTACAAATCAACTTTCATACTGTATAATGGAATTTCCATAGCATTGTTTTAGAACATCACAAAAGGCACTTAATTTCCTTCCATCTGTTTAACTTATTTTAGATGAGCCAGTTCTTAGTTGAAGGTGGCTGTTATATTCCTCGTGAGCAATAATTGGTTTTGACTGACACTTTCATAAAGAGAAAGATGGAAAACTCATTACACAGATAGCCATGACAAACACAAGACGATAAGCTTGAAGATAAACCGCTCGTAATATGTTTCCAGGCTGCTGTGCTCCGAGCTGAAGCGGTATGAACGCACATTATGACAGCTTTGATAGACGTTTGAGTTTCTCAGATGACAATGTGATCGAGCTTGGATCGTGTTGTGGGTAAAAGCCAGTCAGAAATCACCTCATGACAGAATTCATTAGGAATGGGGAAATGTCAGTGAAATAGTTTTAAACAATTCAGCCAAATGTCATAGACTTTACATTTCCTCCAGAAATGTGAGAGGTGCTAACAAAGTTTAATAGGACTACTTGTGCTAACCAGCCATGATGCAATAAAGCAAATTTTTTTTTTATTTATATTAAATTAAATTTGAGTTAGTTAGTTAGGCCATGTCCACATGTACATGGGTATTTTTAAAAACTGAGTTTTTCCTTCTTCCGTTTAAAAAAAATCTCCGTCCACATGAAAACGCAAAAGCATGCTATGAAGCACTGTCAAGAGCATGCCAAACCAACAGGTGGCGATATAATATCAACTGTAAAGCCATGTTGGCCAATCAGAAGCCTGTAAAAAAGTTTCCAGTAGGCGGAGATAACAGCGCAGGCACCGACGTCACAAGCTAAAAACTCCGGTTTCGCTGTCTACACGATAACACTGCGACCGGAGTTTTTGAAAATCTTCACCCTGGCAGGCGTTTTCAAAAATGTTCGGTTTCAGTGACCTGGTGCTGCGTTTGCGTGTGGAACAACGGCCTAACAGCGAAGAAAAAGCTGCGGTTTTAAAAAATAACCGCATTCGTGTGGACAGGGCCTTGTTGGTTAACCAACCAAAAAGATACTCCATTTAAAAATATTACATATTATGTTCTATAGATTTTAACATTAATATTATTAATAATATTAATAAATAATAGTAAAAGATTATACCTTATTATTACATATAATAATAATAATATATGCAATAAAGTTATTTCTCAGTAAACTAATTCTCAATTAAGTATGTTATTTATTTATTTTCTTGCTTTAACTGGAGACTCAACAGTTTCTAGAAAGATGAACTAGAAAGATGAATTCTACATCTATCAAATGTTTAATGCTCACCATAAACATACTAAAGTGCTCCAAGGCCAGTCAGTAGTTAACCGTTTCAAGTCGTAAGATTTCGGTATGTAGCTATTCTAATTTGTGTTGGAAGTAAAATAATAGAGAGACCACGGAGTGATGCAAGAGATATAAAAGTAGCCCTGGAGAAATGTACCGTTTAGCTGTCATTATAGAAAAAAAAAATTTGATCACTGAATGCTGCGACTGACCAATCAGAATCAGAAGCATGGTCATTAGACACATAATTAATGAGGGATTATGTCTCGTTTAAGCATTGTGATCATAGAAGCTTGAACATCAGCTCATGCTTAGTTTTGGCTGAGTGATGGATCTATGATGGCCCATGATGACTTTCGCAGCTGTATATATGTCTGGCAGGCCCTGACCAGCAGTAGAAAGCCATTACTGTCCAGAGAGCGGTAGCCTCCACCCAGCCTAAGAGCTTCTCTCCAATACATGCTGCCAAAGACATTTCAGCTCGCTGCAGTTTATCATATGCTCAAACAACACACGCACATGTATACACATGCGCACCCTTGTAAATATGCACTCATAACTAATAAAAAACACCATTGAGACTTATTTATTCTCCTCATCACAAACACTCAGGCAAACACACTCTCACTTATAAACATATTCTACACAAGCATACAAACTCATGCGGTCCTGTTGTACATAATATGTTCTTGCATTAGTGTGGCGGTACTATAAAGTTACCATCAAATAACTAAAATCACACAAATTTATTGTGACGAGGGTGAGTAAATGACAGAATTTTGGTGAACTTTCTCTTTACATAAAACGAAAAAAGACTTTTGATATGACACGGCTTCGTAAAAATGTGGTACTCATGGCGTAAGGTGCTGAAAAACCAATGAAGCGCGTCAAAGATCATCCATATAGCAGATGATTACATACAACCCGAAGTGCATTTGAACTGTGCAAACGGCATCTTAAGTGGTGTTTTCCTGCATTGCTGTTCACTGTGAACACACGCTGTGCAGTGTGCTCATACCTCAATGAGTCAGACATGCACTGTAGATGTCTTGTACAAAGTTCCTATCAATCTTTCACATGATTCATGTATAAGACATGAGCATTGAGACTGTGCTATTCTTACTCTGTTCTTTGTCCTTCTGCACTCTCTCTGCTACAACACAAACATATCATTAATACATAATTATGAACCGCATGTATTCTTATTTTCCAAGAGTGTCCTGGTCAGAGAAGGCTGTCTGTTCTGCCTGGAGCATAAAGCAAGAGTTCTTCCACAGGAAATCAAACCTCTCCCCATGTATTATTGAACTTTTGTTGTCCCATAGCAAAATAGAGAGGAAAGAAACAGGGAAGTTTCCATTCATTATTTTGTTAGAAATAAAAGCATCCATTTCTTTGAGCTACCCCGACACTGACATTCCTGTAAAGGTAAAACATCGACTCTGGTTGGACGGGAACCATTGTTTATACAGCACTGGCTGATATCATGACTAAATGCATTAACTACATGACACTTTCTCAGCACTAAGACTCACAGTAGGCCTTTAAGGAAAATACTTTCATGGATAGCAAGGCATGAGTGTTATGATACAAGCGTTGAAATATGTATTTTTACTGGCTGGTTTTAATACACCGTTGATTTAGCACTATATCAAAGCCATTTTTTCACACAGAAAGTGGCTAATGTCTCACATGCAAAAAATGTTGAACTTTTAAAAGGAATGTTGTGGGTTCGATAAAAGTTGAGCTTCATCAAAATCTGCAGCATGATGTCAATTACCACACTGGGTCTTAGTTTGTAAAAATGCATGTGCTGTAATGCACTTATAATGGAAGTCTACGGGGCAAGAAATTGAAGCTAAATGAAGCTTGCATTTTTTAAGCGGTTATGTAAATTTTTTTCATACAACATGTGCATTATTTGAGGTTTTACAAAGTGACCTTTTTTACAGCTACTTTACAAGTCAAATGAGCTTACCAACGTAATTCACATGATCATGACAGGAGTTAAAAATTAGGAAAAAAAATAGTATAACTCTGAGCATGTAGGCTTAATAGTCTTATATCGTCTGTTAATAAGAGTCTGTTAACTCGCATGATTGTATATTTGAAACAGTGTGAATTTGAACGTTTATCCAGGTATAATGGCTTGCCCCATAGACGTACATTGTAAGAGAATTATTGTAAATGCCATATATATCCTCCAAGTAAAAATATCTAATAAATCTTAAAACAAGACTTCATAACTTTCATAAATTGTATCTTCAATATACTTTTATTTTGTCTTACTCCACGCACAGAATTTCCCCCTCGTTTTAACTTGTACTTAAAAAGACAAAATCTTGTACTAAAATACATTCTTTGAAAACGTATCTTAATATCTTGCGTATCTTTGCTTCTCAAGAGGTATCTAACATTAAAATATATTTACATTTAAATAATTTAACTGATAAATAAGGCATACATACTTGTTATTAACGGGATTTTTAAGTGTCTTATTCCTTTATGTAATCCACCTCTACCCTCAAAGTGCATATATTTTATGCTCTCCATGTACTTTAAAATTTGAAGTCTCCCCAGTACAACTATTTTGTCCTTAACAGTTCCTTCACCTTATCTTTGCAGGTGGGCTGGTCTGGGTGTCTCCTCAGCAGTCATGGGGAGGTCAGGAGCGCTCTGGGTTTGGTTGCTTGGGACGAGCATGCAGTTGTTACTTCCCCTCGTCCTCTGTGTCACCTGCATCCATGGTCTTTTTCCACCACAGCCACGGGTCTTCCTGTCATTTCAAGGTAAGAATGGTTCATGTCAGACTCCAATCAGCACACTTTCTTTTAGATGGGGTCCTCTTCAAGTGAGGTCATCAGAGTGCTCTAAACCAGACTGAGGGGTCTATTTGTCCTTCATTATGTTCCTGTGCCACAGTCATGACCTCTGAATGGGCAACTTTGGCTTTGACAACGTGTTAAAAATTGGATTGGCTGAAGCTTTTACTAACAAAGATACGCGTTTTATTGGTATTTTGTTCATTGATTAGCAGAGAAATCTTCACATTCATTAACATCACTTTGTTGAACAATGTGGACATTTTCTGAAAGATTTGTATTTTTGTATTAGTTCATAAATGGCAAAGTTACTTATAATTTGGGACACAGTCAAACCCTTTAATCTGATTAAACTAAAGTCAGATCAAGAAATAGTGAATACTTTTTCGGTACACACTGGACTGTCATTAAAAATATGACATTAGACTACTAGTTGAATTACATTTTTCAGATAAATTGTTACAAATATTTTTCCCGATCACCAGACCGATTTAGTAGGTTTAATTGCAGTTTAATTTCAATGTGTCACTATTGCAGTCAGTTTAATGGTCTGCAGTGATAAACTTGCTTTAATCTGAAGTGCTAAATATCACAGTGACATTTAATACATGTTTTTTGTTGTTGTTAATATATCCACAGTATGACATAAAGCTTAGATTATGTGCTTGAAACATTATCTCTGGGTGCTAACTCAAGAATAATGTTTCCATGACTTTGATCATTCTAATGGAAATGGCTGAGCTGGTCTCATATCAGATGTCAGAGCTTTCCTCTTATCTGCTGCAGCAAACATTTAATATAGTTGAGTAAGGGAATAGGCAGTGTGTCAGTGCATACGGCATCTAGATGGTCAGGTGTAGGATACCAGTTGCTCTGCTTTCTGGGAAAACATTTACTTAAAGATTACTTTCTGATCTGAACAGATCTGACTATTTTGTTGGTGTAAAACGGCCAAATAGTAAGTAATCATTTAAATAACCAACTTAAAGGGATAGTTCACCCAAAAATGAAAATTCTGTCATTAATTACTCACCCTCATGTCGTTCTAAACCTGTAAGACCTTCGTTCATCTTCAGAACACAAATTAAGATATTTTTGATGAAATCCGAGAGCTTTCTGACCCTCCATAGACAGCAATGCAATGTTCAATGAACGTGCACCTTCAAGACCCAGAAAGATAGTAAGGACATCATTAAAATAGTCCATGTGACATCAGTGGCTCAACATTAATTTTAGAAAGCAATGAGAATACTTTTTGTGTGCAAAAAAAACCAACAACAAAAATTTTTCTCCACCATGTTAGTCTTTGATGTGTACGCGTTCATGAGAGTACCACGATGGGTGAGTAATTAATGACAGAAATTTCATTTTTGGGTGAACTATCCCTTTGAAACAAAGTTCTTAAAATTTTCATCTTTGTTGGTTTCATACATTTCTGATCAAATTTTCTACAAAAAGGTCATGTAGTGTAACTATTAAGTATTAAAATTCCTTTTTGAATACACAATTATTGTTTTTCTTTTTCAAAAGGTAAAAGGTTAAAACTAAAGATAACCCATTTGACCTGATTATTTTAAAATAAAACATATATAATGTCCACAGTTCTATTTTCAAAAAATATTGTTTTCTTTCATATGTTTTTCACATGTAGTAATTATAATTATACAACCTGGGCATTTTTGACTAAACAACAATGTACCAAAGTTACTTTTAATTTACAAACCAAAAAACATTTTACACCATTCAAGTTGTTGGTGTAAACTGCATTTTTAAGTGTTATTAATTTATTTTAATTAAATAGATCTGGACTAAATATTGAGCATTTTGTCACTGACTCAAATATAAGAGTCCAATTTATGCTTTGTTCCTCAGTGTTTGACATTGTCTGGATTTATCAGTGGTGGACATTTGTTTCTTGTTCTTACAATTACGCACGTTTTTACAAACTTTCCAGCTTTCTTATTCCTTTCAATCCATGTTTTTGGCCTAATTTGTCATTCCATTCTTTCTGCTTGTCTTTCCAGCACATTCCATCGTGTAGTCATCCGTCTATGTCTTATGTGCTGAAAAGAAGCACCGGGAAGCTTTGGTAATAGTGTCAGAGCAGATCGTGCCATGGAAAAACTCAGCTCAGACTCAAAGCATTCTGGAATGGTTTTGCATCTTTCTGAAGAACGCCACGTAACATGCTCTGTTTGACATTAATAAGAACATCCTAAACAGCTGGCAGTCAGTATTCGGCAAACAAATTAAAGTCAGATTAGTTAGAACTAATCAAGCTAGCTTCATCGTAGACTATGTGTCTTCACAGCAGGTGTGGATTTGAGTAATGTCTTTGTGAGGTTGAGATTGTCTCTGGTGAAGTCATTCAGACCCGAGACCTCTGCAAATGATTTTTGTTTGAGAAAAGATTTCACTAGGTGATATAGCATAAATGCCAAAGACATCCCGAGCGTCGAAAAATCAGATGCGTTTGTATTTTGTAGAGTGTTTTACAGTAAATTAACAGTGTAATGTATAGCCTGGGAATGTATCAACAGAAACGATTTACGAGGACCTGGTTTGTCATCTACATGATTTAGACATCCCTTTAGTCCCTTAGACCATCTGGATCATTTTCATCTTTCTGAGAGTTTTAGAAGAGGACAGATGTACAGGTTAAAAAACGTGAGTATTATAGCGAGCGGGGTCTGAATATGTCAGCTGGATTGGACTAGGAATGCTCCAGATGTTCTTGGGTGTTTGAGGAGCTCCAGTAAAGTCACATCTGAAAGCATCTTAATGCAGAGAGCTGGGAGCTTTGGGTGTCTCTCAGCTTCCATGACTAGAGAAGGAAGGAGGAAGAAAAACAAAAGAAGAATGGAAAAAGAAAAAACTCAATATTCCAGTTGAAGTTATTCCTTAATGAATAGCAGAATAATTGAACAAATTAAGAAAAGCTAAAGATAAAAATGCTTTCTGATGTCAAATCATAAGCACATTCTACTGAACACTGTGTGCAAATCCCCATTTCATTTGATTGGGATGTTCTGTAAAGCTTGTAAAGCTGTAAAGTCTTTGCCAACAACAGTAACCAATGGCAGCAGAACATAGCAAAGGGTCAGTTACTCCATGTGATTTGAACCAAACTAACACCTTGTGAAAAATAAACCTGGGTGATAAAGTTGGCGTCAGAATGTTTAACTGTTTGCCGGTCAGTCTGGCGTGAGCTCTTTTGAAACTCGAGTCTGAGGGTGTCTTTGCATAAGGCAAGACGTAGAGAAAGCTTGTGTCGTGTTGTGAGGGGAGCTGCTGTCTCTGAAATTCTTCCTATCTCTACCTAATAATCTGTTCATCCAATGCCTGGCAAAGGAAACTCAATAATAAACCATGATGAAGCTGAACCATGTCCGATGAATAATAATAAACATCTGCAATATACAGCAATAAATAAGGGATAACGCATGATAATAATTCTCCTCTGAGTAATCAGGAAATTATCCAACAAACATGTCCCAGTCATTTTAAAATAAAATAAGCAAATAAATAAATTAGGGGGGAGTTCTGTTTGGGAGGAGACAACCAGACATTTGCCAATTTCATGAAGTCAGCCTGATTAATAATGCATTCACTTCAATTAGGACACAATCGCAAACAGTTGGGTGTTAACTTGGCTCAGCCCCTTCGTAAGGATAATGTCTGTTTATCAGTTCTGACCTGAATCCACCCAATCCAGAATTTGGTTTAAGCCACATGTGTGAACTTGAGCCAGGTAACACAAGGCAACACCCTTAGCAAATAAAGAAGATCATGCATGCTTTATTTGATACCCATGTTGATCTGTCCATGGGTGGTTTGTTGTGGTTTTGAGTTAACTTTCTGAAAAGTATGGCATTTTAGGAATCCGTCATAAGGTATTCTTTCCAATCATGAGACAAACGCAAATGTTTTCAGCCTCAACATTTGCCCTTTAACGCAGCTTTTTCACGTGACTCCCAACACGAGTAGTCTGACCTTCACGTTGTTTTACTAGCTATGTCAAACTCTGTTTATATCAGCTGACAGTTCTGTTCTTTGTTATTTATAAACCGATATTTAACAGCGTATCAACTGAGGCAAGTAATGCATTTCATAATATAATCCATGCTTTTAAAAAATAGAGGATGGAGAAGGCAGCTGTTTTGCACGGCATAGCCGGATGTTTCCATGTCGGGACGGGAAGTCATCCATGACAAATTCATGCCAGTTTGCGTGCATGCACAAATTTACTCTTTCCACAAAAACACGCACCACACATTTTTGTCCTTGGATTGTTTTGGTCATATGCAATTATGCAGTATTAAAACACTTTTATCCTCCAGCAGGCCACAACACAGCATTTAAGAGCGCATGTGTGCCATATACTAGCACTGATGCCATAACTTGAGACTGTTAAGCCTTCAAACATTTATGAAAATACACGCGGGAACTTTAAAAAAAGCCTCATCTATGAAGGTCTGATTTTTATCTTAATTATAGTCCTTTTACAGCAGACTAACATTTGCTCAAACCCAGTCATGGCTGTATCACTTTGAGGATTAAACAATGTTGACCTCAGCCAACATCACATTCATTGGCTATAAGGTAACGTCTTAGACATAAATCACTTCTGAGTTGTGGCTGAAGCCCAGAAGTGTGATGCTGAACAATCCATTCAAAAGACTAAAACTTTGGTTTGACCATAATGATGATGTTCCTGCCCAGATACATGTGATATCTCACACTAAGTGTACATTTACACGACACAACTGACCCTTGGCAAAGTCCCACCCCCCTTGTTGTTATGTCCGACAAGCCATGGTGCCACACACCATGTTCTCAAGCAGTAAAAAATACATCGCGGAGCAAAGAGGACACTGACAACATGCTGATAGACAAGACAGAGCAGGTTACATTTGGTATGAAACCAAGTCTCTGCTTTTGTATTTGATCATTTTATAAGAAATTCAAACCATAAATACTGTTTTGTGGCTCTTTAATGTGTCGTGACAGATCACGCGGCTCAGTTCAAGCGGCATGTGAACCGATCATCTCTTCCTCTTTACTAGTTATAGCATGAAATAAACACTGAGTCAACATTAGAAAGTGTCTTGTTTTAATGGCGGAAAGATGTCAACACACACCATTTTTCAAGGTTAAGTTTTTTTCTATTATTTAACCAACGCTAATCTACTCTCCTGTTTTTTTTGTTTGTCAGACAAAATGGCAGATTCACCGTTATGATTGGTCAGATCGCCTGTCAATCAAACTCTTGGTGAATGGTCAATTGTACTAAAAATGGAAAAGTTATTTAAAATGCATTTAAAAAATTCACGTACACGTGACAGCGTTCACACAGATCCACAAAAACGGCTAAAACTGCTGTATTATGCATGCCAGGCCAGTAGTTGGCGATGTGACTTTGTGTTCACTTAGACTGAACACGTTATATGTATAGGCATGATGTCACCAGTTTCACAAATCACATTTTTATAGTTTACATAGAGACAATAACAATATTGGTTTCAAAAACGTCAAAAACCTGTTTTTCAACGTTTGCATTTTCAGGCCCCCAAAACGCCGTTGCCGTGTCAATGAACAGCCAAAACGCACCTGTTTTTAGTTGAACATGTTTTTTGTTTTACATTTTGGGTTTTTGTTTTACATTTTCTGAAATAGTTGTTAGCTCATTGCTAGGGTCTTGCTTTGGTTTTCTGGGTGGTTGCTGGGGTGTTGCTAGGTGGTTTCTAAGGTGCTTACGTCACCATTCATAGGTGGTTTCTGTAGTGTTTTGGTGGTTTTCTTACTAGCCCAGTGTTTCTAAGGTGTTTGTTACTTTCTACAAAAAAAAACCAAACGAAATGAAACAAAAAAAAAACAAACAAATGAAACAAAAAAACAAAAACAAAAATCAAAACAAACAGCTTTCAGAATTATGTCTAATCAGCTGAAAAAGTAAATCGCTAGACAAGTTGCACACAGAAGTCTAATACTGTACTAACAATCAATGCAGGGTGAAAAAACTTTGGCTTCAACTTGGCGTTTGGTTGTCTGAGGTTAAGAGGTCGTGGTTAGGTCAGGTTAGGGTTAGAATGAGGTCAGATAAACTGTATATGGAGCGTCAGCCTGTTTCAAGTTGAGATCTACAGACCAAGTTCTTTGGATTTGTAAAACTGATTATTTTGGCTAAGGATAATAGCTATGAACATTGAACACATGTAAAATATTAAGCAATGAACACACACAAACAGTGCAGAATGGTTGGGGAATTCCATTCTATACAAAACATGGCTTGTCGAAGCTGTCAGCAGTGGCATATTAAGGCCAACAAATGTGTTTATCTGCAGGCTATGTCTAGGTTAACTGTACTGATCGAGTTAGAGCTTAGACCGCAGTGCTTGAGGCAGACAATATCTGATCTCTTTCTCGCCCCCATTTCACCTCTGCCTCAAGTTCTCTCGCTCACCTTATTAACCTGGGTAAATATCACTGTCTACTCTGTTTGCCTGCAGATACCATGATCAATCCATGTCTGTCAATACTGAGAACAACCGGTCAAAACGGTGGAGTTAACATGCATTCTGCTCTATTGATTCATGCTAATGTATTCAAGAATTGTTCCATGTTTTTATCCTCCTAGACTTTTATGCTATCTGTTTGCTCAAACTGTGCATGTCTACGGCTTTGAAAAGAATGTTTAAAGCCAAATATGGTTTATGGTTTTAAAGGTTTTCCAGCGGAGTGGCCAAAACTCTAAATTGTAAAAAGGAAAGAGGTTGGTTAAAAAGGAAAAGAAAGGAAACATTGGCGTAATGGAGTAGACAGGTCCTTCCTGTGTTCTTTTATATACAAATGTGAATTTCATTTTCCAAATGAGACTTACTTTAGTCTACATGTTTGTGTTCACTTGGATGCCTCCAAATTACTTTTGGCTTTTCTACATTAAGTCTGCATGGTTACAGAAGAAATGACCAAAATACAAACGATTTAAACTATATAGTAGCTGAGTTTAGTTTAGTTTAGGGTAAATAAAACATAAATAATCCCAAAATCAAAAGAAATTAAAGGGATTGTTCACCCAAAAAATGAAAATTCTATCATTAATTACTCACCCTCATGTCGTTCCAAACCCATAAGACCTTCGTTCATCTTCGGAACACAATTTAATATATTTTTGATGAAATCCGAGAGCTTTCTGACCCTCCATAGACAGCAATGTTGGGCAGTAATGCATTACTTAGTAACACATTACTGTTAATTTGATTACTTTTGTAGTAACTGAGTAATTTAAAGCATTATAATTTCCAAAATAGTAATTAGATTATAGTTCCAAGCCGAGGTCTCTGTGCGTTACCTTATTGCTGACAGAATGCAGTGTTTTATCATTTAGAGGGTGGAGAGAGCAAAGTATGCGTTTTGTAGCTGTGCGTAGAGACTCGTATGTGTTCAGGATGCGGGAGAATAAAATCATTCGCGGGACTACCGCAAAATAGAAATATCTAAACTAGGGCTGTCAGTCGATTACAGTTTTTTTAATTAATTACATGATGTTTTGATTAATTAATCTAATTAAATCGCAAACTTAATTTGGATGTGAAAATACCCACAAAAGAATATTTAAAGCTATTATTGTGTTAAATGAGAAAGTATCAAGTAGACATTACAAATTGTAGCTTTAGAAATAAATATTTTATTTGATTCAACAAACATTTATTACACAAACATTTAGGCTACAACGGCCTAACATAAGCTATGGAACATAAAAAGATAATTTGAGAAACATATCAGTAACCTCTATGTTTTGTTCATACAATGAAAGTCATTGGTAACCAAAACAGCTTTGTACCAACAGCCCTCAAAATACCTTCTTTTATGTTCCACAAAAGAACGGTTTGAACCACCATGAGGGTGAGTAGGAAATGGATGACAGAAATTAAAAATTGGGTGAACTATCCTTAATTTTTGTTATTATTATTATTATTATTTTTATGAAGTGATACTCTAAATAACAAACTAAATCTGTCAGGAGGTGGCCTTAAATGTCATTCATTCATTCGATTAGTTCAAACGGCTGATTCATTTCATGCAGGAATGAAGTAAATGGTAGGGCTGTAACTAACGATTATTTTAATAATCGATTAATCTGTCGATTATTTTTTCGGTTAATCGATGAATCGGATAAAAAACAAAAAAGCAAGAAAAGCATTCATTTCCAACCCTTTATTAAAAAACAGAACTAAAACCTTTAGAAAGTGCACAAACATTTTGCTCCCTGAACATCCCTGAGCTGTTATAATAATAATAATAAAATAAAAATGGACTTACACAAAAAACATACACACGTATGCTTTACATCTGCCAAATATATATACTTTTTTTAAAATAAAGTGCCACCTGAGCTGCCAGAACAATAAATAATTTATAAAAAATAAAGAACAATACAAATCAGAAAATTTAACAGGATTTGTTTGAATGTCAGAACTTGTTCTCTACACTACACTGCAGACGCACACACTCGCAGATGCACACACTCACAAACTCTCACACTGACACACACACACACACAACACCACCCACACACACACTTCCTCTCTCTCACTCCTTTGTCAGACACTTTGCATTGCAATGCAAAAATGTGAGCATGTCCACATGCTCCTGGCTCAGGCTCGCTCTTTTCTTTGAGGCTATGTTGCCTGCTGCAGAAAACAGCCGCTCAGATGGTGTTGAAATGCTGAATGGGACGGGCTACGGGCTCGTAGACTCGGCGAGCACGCACAATTTAAGTCCACGAGACCGAAAGTCCACATGAAGTGCGCCATTTGGGACAGGGCCTATATGAGGCGCCGAACTCTGCTAGCATCAGTGCGCGAGAGAGACCGAGTGTGTTCACTCCGCTCCGCGCTCAACTAAAGTTTTTTTTTTTTAATAATCAAACGTCTCCCCGTCGCGCGACACAACGAATCGATTAAGAAATTCGTTGCCAACTCTTTTAGTAATCAATTTTTATCAATTTAATCGATTCGTTGTTGCAGCCCTTAGTAAAGGCTCTCTTTATTGTGACCTTTGAATCATTGGTTCACATGATTCGTTCAAAATGCGGATTCATTCAGAAACTAAACACGGATGTGTTGCTCACACACACATAACAGTTCTGCTGTGGCTTAAAGGTAATATGTTTCATGCAAACGTGAGCCAAAAACATAATATTGTGTTTAGAGATAACACAATATTAACTTCTGATTTACGGAAGTGTATAAAATCACATTTACGTTGTGATATTAAGGACAAAATCAGCACTCCTGTGATTTGCTCTCGCTGCTGTTGGATATATAGAAAATATGAGAACAAAAGCATACAGGGGTATTTTTTGCACCAATATCTTGAATATTGTCAACAGTATGGACTGTAAGATGACGTACAGGTCTGGGGGCGGGGCCAGTGCGCTAACTGCATAAAAATATTTTAATTGCGTTATTTTTTCATAACAAAAAAAAAAAACAAATTTTTAAAGGTTAACGCGTTAAACTGCAGCCCTAATCTAACCATAAAATATCTAAAAACAAAAAAACTGTTTTCTATATAAACTTTCTATTACATAAAAGCAACAAGAACAACTAATATAACATAAAAATGATTAACAGGCACAAGCATAGGCAGAGTTTCTATTTATAACACGTGTTTGCAGCATTGAGCAATGTTGATTTCTGGAACGTAATGGCCAATCAGAGAATCTACTCACCGCTCAAAACACAGAAGCTCCTGTGCAGTGCTGAAATTTGCGTGCTCACGAATCCTCTCATCATAACACACGAATTGTAGAAAGACTATATATTATAAAAGAACTTTGTGAGACTGCGGTATACTGAGATAAAGGGAGCGCCCTTTGCCGCCATTCTGCCATGCCAAACCATGTACGCAGCAGCGGATAAAATGACAATTTTCATGAGATTCACCCCAGTCTTTCCATTGTCCATGCAACACTGCGTGCATGTTTATGTATAAGCGAGGGGTGCCTCGTGTTAAGGTGAAAGGTCACAAGGGGGCCCAAGGGGATCGGTGACAGGTGAAGATGTGGTCATGTGCTAATTGGGGCAAAGCAGCCATTAGCATGATGGGTAGGTTAACGTGTAAAGTTACAGCTCCTGTGGGGAACCCTGTGCGGTGCCAGAGAAATACAGCACTGTAACCGAGCCCGATCTGACGCAGAGAGATACGGACGATCTAAGACTGCTTATAAACATCAATGCTGCCAAGAGAGCTAACCCATCTGAACTCTGTGCTAATATTATGCTATCTGAAGCAGGAATCTGACAGAACTGTAAAATGTATTACCAATAAATGTGAATTAAAGCCCAATCATTTCGAATCGTATTTAAACAGGAAGCATTTCTTTTCCTTGCAGACTTTCTAAGTGACCTGCCTTGTCCTCTGTTGACTTCAACAATTTCATTTGTAAAGTTGAATTATCCATTTTCTTAGTAAGCTGAAAATAATAAGCCTTTTTTTTGCATTGCATGCTTTGTGAATGTTTGTGAGGGTTCATGTGATAGTTCAAAACCATTATTATTTATCATTATTTGTATTAATGAATAATAAACAATAAAAAATTATAATTCAATATGAAATAATTTGATTAATTAATAAAACTTCAATAAAACTTTTTTCAGGAAACCTTTTTTTTATTGAATTTTTTTTTTTCCATTTTAGAAATTTAATAGAAAAATTATATACATTTAAAGCTGTTTTTATATTCCATTTTGTTTTTGAGAATCTTGGTTAGGTACTAAAGGTACTTAATCATTTTTTATTAAAGTTTATTATTATTAAATGATGTATTTTAAGGAAACTAATTTCGTTAGTTCGAGTATAACACTCAAAATATACCACAAACAAGGGCTGTAGTATACACTTTTATGTGCACTATGAATATGCAAATTGGGACTCACACATAGAGCGCTATCAAGTTTTTCTTCCACAACGTACAAGAGAACCATTGTAACAGTGTTGTCGAAAAAGCTCTTCTCTTACTGGCGACCCCAGAGGAGAGATGTGTTGAAGGATTTAAGGGCAAAATGGCAGCCCAGCTAATACAAATTGACGCAGTCAGTTGCTAACAGTGCTGTCAGTGTGAAATGCAATGCATGCAGGGCTTCTTCCCCTCTGCCAGTATTTATAAATGCGTATTGAATGAGAATGCTAGTGTATTTGTGAGTGTGTATGTGTGCATTCTAGAGGCCGGAGGAATGTGGCTAATGTCAAGAGGACAGACTGTTTGACGACTCTGTCGCATGTTACACTACAGTCTCGGTGGTCGAGATTCGTTGAGCGCATCTCAACCTGCTTCCTGTGTTCACCTGATCATCCTAAATCAAAAAATGCATCGATTTGCTACAGAAGGCCTTTGTTCACCCCCCCGGAGCCGTGTGAGACACTTTTTTTTTTTTAATGGAGGGGCACTTTTTATTTAACTTCTTTTGGACTGAAGCATGCAACACCCGCTGAGTGGCATTAAACAGCTTGAAAGATCAAAGACAATTTTTAATATAACGAACTGGATTCGTCTGAAAGAAGAAAGTCATATACACCTAGGATGCCTTGAGGGTGAGTCATTTATGGCCTAATTTTCATTTTTGGGTGAACTAACCCTTTAAGCTTAAAGGTTTGAAAAACTGTAATCCTAATTATGATTATAAACCTAATGGTACTTTAGCAAGTACCAATCATTTGGTCTTACAACATGAATTGATCATGCCACTGAACCAGGGCCAAAGATATTGTGAGCTTTAATGAGGATGACATTTACGGTTGCCTGGACAGAGGCTTTGAGTCTACAAGTATGTGTGAAATCACTTACACATCACATTATGTGAGTTTAACCATGCAGAACCAAACCAAAGAACCATGTTATTGTCTACACAGCGGCAGCTTTTGAAAGGGGTTTAAAGTCATGTCTTGAAGGCCAGAGGCACTCCATCTTCATGAAGAACATGAGTTCTGGGTACTCCAGCAACACTGGCACTAGTAGCGTTCTGAATGAATGGGACATTGCCTTTATATTTGCATACAGTTAATTTATGCACACCAGCTTTTAGCTTTCAGGCGATGAGGGGAAAGTTAACAAAAGCTGAGGCTGTAATTGGAGCTCAAGCCTGTACAGCAAAGTTAATGGAGCCTGGAAAACTTTGGCTTGAGTTTTGAACTGCAATTAGTGTCTCTCAGCAGGTTCATGCAATCGTTTGTCCACATGGTGTTGGTTGTGTTATAGACCTGATAATCCTTTGACATTCTGAGAGTGAGTATGCTTACATATGCAGATTTACATCAGAGCTGTCCTAAAATGCACTATGTATATATGCAAGGTTTTTTTTCTCCAAATGTTTACATAACATTGTATTCTTACTGACTATTTTTATATGCATGATTAATAAGATAAATAAATTATTTATGAATTAAAAATATATATTAGGGCTGTCAAGGAATTTAAATAAAATAAAGTCTAAATATAAATATAAATCTAAATAACTGCACCCAACATTAAAATGTTTCACAAAATGTAACAAAATGATATTTTCAGATTCAATCTCAACGCATCTTAAAGGGGTCATGACATGAGAAATCAAATTTGCCTTGATCTTTTGGCATATAAGAGTTTCATAGATTAAAACAGCCTCATTCTAAACAAAACATTTATTTAATCAAGCTCCAAAAATGGCTCGTTTCGGATCCGAGGGACAAGGCGTCGTCCCCTGGGCGCAGTCGTTTGCATTAACACGGTCACCAGAGCAAGACATTGACAAATAGTGATCTTCTCACCATAGGCCCCGCCCACCGGCGTTCAATCACTTAACGGCTGACACTTGATCATGCTAAATGCGTGTGTTGCGTTGTGTCAAAAGCAAATAGAAATTACAATCACTGTAATCTTGTCTACACTTAATAGAGTGTACAGATGCGCTTCCGCTTTCTGACACGGTCCACGCGGATGAGTCTGTCGTCAATAGGACAAATGGAGTGAAAGAACGTTCGCTTTGACGTGTTTGGTTTAAACAGCTCTTAACTGTTCGCGTCTTTGTACAGATATCAGAATAGTCCCAGCGTAAGGAACAAGTGGATAGCTTATTTTTAATTAGGGATGCACCGAATGTTCGGCAACTGAAATTATTTGGCCGAAAATAGCAAGAAAAGCTATAAGTGAAAAGACTGAATTGGATGTAGGAATAATGACGTGAGGCGATCAAATAGAAGCGGCATAATGAAGCAAAACAGGTCACCAGTGTAGAAGCAGGTTAGGGTGTGTTCACACTTGTAGTTCGGTTCTCTTGGTTCGTTTGGTCCGGATGAAAAAAGAAAACGATACATTTGGTCCTGGTCTGCTTACTGTTCAAACAGGAATTTTTGACAGAGAACCTAAAGATACCGAACCTAAAGGCACAGTGATACGTTCACAACCTGATTAGTCGGGTTGAATGACATATATTTCGCAATGGAACTCACCGAACACCCCAAACAAAAGCTGTGTTCGACTTAAAGCGGTGCTGCGCAGACCAATCGGTGTATGACATCAAAGTACCCATTCGCCGATCGGTCTGCTCAGCGCCGCTTTAAGTTGAACATACATAATGCCATCTGCTGGACTGTACTTATGTTGTGTACTTTGTTGGTCTAAGGAGCTAGAATGTTAAATTTTTGTAGAGTTAAGTAAATTAAACATTAATTAAAAATGAAGTAAAAAATGTGTAATTTTTTTTTGCTTAAATAACTCAAAAGCAAAAGCAAGATAAAACATTTTGACTATTTCATTTATGCAATGGTAAAAAACAATTATTCTAATCGAAATAATTGCGAAAAAACCGGTTCGGTATTTGGCCCTGTACCATTTGTGTTCATTTTGTGCAGTTCAGCTTTGGCCACGAATTTTCATTTCGGTGCATCCCTATTTTTAATGGCACCCTAGATCGTGTCAGAGGATTGATCAGAGTATTTTGTTTTGTAAATGAGGCACAGTGTCATGGAGAGTTCACAAAGAAACATTTGTTGAAAGATGAAGCGGTACTAGATATGACTGCAGCTGCATCACAAACCGTAAGTCAATTATTTCATAATGCTTTGTCTGGAAATGACCGTTTTTTTTATCATGTTGTCAAAACACTCACATGCAATAGTGAGGGGTGGGGCATTGATACGGTTTCCTATGCAATGACGTTAGCCAATCATAACAGTGGCAGATTCCTGACAAGCCTTAAAGGACCCGCCCCTTAAAACAGGTAATTTTAGCCAGCGGGTCAGAATGAGGGTTGAAAATAATAATTTTCCACATATTAATTTGTTTTTTGTGCAAACAACTTTAACATTATAAGTATAGCTCAAGGAACATATTAAAATAATTTTTAAAAATCCATGTCATGAACCCTTTAATACAGAAACAAGGTCGTTCAAAATAATTTTAAGCATACAGACTGGTTAAATATGTTACGGCTGCCAGTCTGATTGATTTACTTTGTTGTACTTTCAAATTACATGGAAAATCTGAGCTCAGGTCTGAAATCAGTTGTAGTGATTGTAATCTGAAAGCAGGCTGATTTTTGGTTAAAGCATTGGCAGCCAAGACAGCAGCGCATGTAGCGCTTCAGAGTGACATTAGTGGGCAACCTAAACCAGACATTTGGCATCATGACTTTAAAATCAATCCAACTTCTCTTGTAAAAGAGCTCAGCTGATACGAATCTGTTTTTATGATCTCTCCAAGAGCAAACATGTTCCTTGTAAGGCTAACAGACTGATGGTATTCTGTTAGCCAGCTCTAAGAAGCTGATGATATTCTCACCAGGCCAATTCACATTCCATTTAATGCATTTAACAGATGAGAGCATTACTCACATTTACTGACATTTAAGAGTTTGTTGTTGTTTTCAACTTCATTCCACATGTAAAATGGAATCATATCCAAAATCATGCAACTTGAGAAGAGACGTGCTACTAATTAAGAGCTCAGATTTTTGGATAAAATAGCTTAAAATTAAAGAGATGTGCAGTCACATTTAACAATGTTCAGCAAATTTTTTGAATTTTCGTGAAATACAGTCATTTCCATGCAATCAGGAATTTTATGTCAAGGCGAAATATTTCCCCACACATATTCTGCACTAGGTTTGAGTTAGTCAATGGCCTTATGGGATATTGTCTCCCATAGGCCACTGTATATCCCAGAACTAGCAATCAAAATATTATTTATTCAAGAACAATTCTACAATTGACTAACAAAGCTACATTCATTGGAATGTAACAGCTGATATTTTTATTTGGTTTATTTGACAGGACTTATTTACTTAATTTTATCTCGGTTTAAGCATCCATCAATTTTTGTCATTGTAGTATAGTGGATTCATGAACAAAGCAAAGCATTGACAACAATGGGCTGGTAATGGGTTTAGCAAAAAAATATGGATTATTTGATCCGTGTCAAGGTGAATGTTTACTCATTAAACTCTTAAACCTACCAGCGTTTCTCTAATCTTGTAACCTTGTGCCCTGTACATCCAGTATGGATTTCTCTGGAAGCTTCTCTTTTATAATCAAATGTGGTCTTGCATGTCTTGATGGTCTCCTCTGAGCAGATCGAGACCCATAGCCCTCTCGTGCCGTTTAATAATGAATGTTTAAGAAGTTTCTTAGCACAAAAAGGCTTTGTTCCAGTTCTGCACCACTGCACTGTATAAATGAAAACAAAAAGGTTGTGAGTGGAATGAGGAAGAGGAGACTCATCTATAACAAGATAGCATGGTTGAGGTCCGCAGTGCATCTCTTGGTTGGCTGCTCAAAGCTTGCTCAAATTAAAGGTCTGAAAAAGATCATATTTTTCATATTGCTAATGGAGTAACATTCTTTCTGGGTTACTGTACTTGGTTTATTATAAGTTAGTTTTGATGCCAGTGACCCTTAAATCTAAAATGGGCAGCTACTTTTGTTGTAATACTGTAAACTATTTTAATGACTGTTTTCTATTTAATACATAATTTCTTCCTGATGGTCATTACTCCAGACTTAAACTTATTGTTTAATTCTCTAGTATTAAACAATACTTCAAAAATCATTCTAAAAGAAAAATAAAATAAAATCTGACCCAAACTTTTGAACAGTAGTGTAAATCTATAAAGAACCAATCTAAATAGGTGTAAAGAGTGTCACTAACAAAACACAATAAATAAATAAATGTCATTTAAAACAAAGCAAAGGATTAAAATGTTATCTTGAAAATATGTATTGTTATTTTATCCACCATAAGAAATTAAATATTATATTAGTATTTATTTGATTTTCAAAATAAATCTAGTCCCAAATTGGCCTCATTAGCTACATACTACACCGCGTACATAATTATTTGCGCCACAGTCTGATATTCTCATAGAGACTTTTATCATGCAACACACTTTTACCAATTCCAAACCACATCAGTCTTAATAACTACTATTAATTTTGTATTTAATAATTTTTAATTGATATATGTTTGTCCATGAAGGCTGGAAGTGAATAACTCCTTATATTCATGTGTGCAGAATTATTAGGCATGTTTTCTTATACAGATAAAATGAGCCAAAGAAAGAGGTTTAACTCAGAGTGAGATGTCAAAAATTATTAAATCCACATGAGAAATATTCAAAACTAATGCAATACAGAAACGGCAAAGTTAAGACATGACCATTAGTATTACAGTACAAATTTTGTAAAATTGTTAGCACATTTAAAATGAATTTAAAAGGATTAATATTAAAAATTAATACATTAAAATTCATATTTAATAATAAAACAAAAAGACAAAATAATAAACATTTATATTTAAAATGATAATTAATGAAATTATTACCTTAATTGCTTTAAGATGTAAAATTTGTGTCACACCCTTGAACGTTTTGATCCCCCATGTGTTTTGTGTGACCTAGTTTTCCCTCATGTCTGATTATTGTCATTTGGTTCAGGTGTGTGTCATTCATTACCCTCATCAGCTCTCCTATTTAAGTTGTGTTCAGTTCACTGTTTGTCGTCCGGTCTACTAAGTCCATACGTTTGTTTCCTGCCTGTCTGTTTTGGAATTACCCTCTTGTGGATTAATTAAAGACTGTTTGCAGTGCTCATCATCTTCCTCGTGCATTTCATTCCACTGTAGCGTGACAATTTTAAGTATCCCACATCCTCCTTTTGAAACTCTCTCCTACACATAACAACTGTTTTATACTGTTGACTATGAGTTTGAGGTGCTATTGCTACTTGCTTTCAGCAATGGAAGAGCTCTGTTCCTTTCACAGCTAATTTAAAGGGAAGCAAACTGTAGTATAACGATCAAAATCAACTTTCCGGTTTTGGCTACACAAGCTCATAAGCGACTTTTATCCACATATCAAATATCAATCCACTGAAGAGCTCAGGAAAAGGCCTAGACATAATACTTCTGCGGAAAATATTCCCAGCACTTCTCTGCAATACAGCCCTTCCAGAAAACCACACCATCGCTAGTTTAAAGAGCACCCTACTGGGCAAACAACACTAGCCATGTCATGGTCAACTGTATCTGCAAAGCAACACCCAGCATGTCTCCTCCAGGACCAATCCTACTAGGATGTGTGACGAACATCTTTGTGTTGATCTTCCTGATTTAACCATGCAGGAATGTGGTCAAGCCCATGACTAATACAGCATGTATGTTGGGGAATATCACAAACAAAATGTATTTATTATCAAAAGCCCTCTTGACGTGATTTAGCCTGGGGTTTAAAGTTACATATCGAACTTTAAAATATGGAATATGGTTTTGATTTGCTTGACGTTAATTCATATTCATCATGTGTGCCGCTTTTGATTGTTGACAGTGAGTTTGATTGCTGGAAGCAGTCGAACTCAAAGTTTCTCTCAGATGTTTTCGTCTGGGTTGATGTCTGCCAACTTTCAACGATGTAGCACAACTATGCATTCTTCATCTTTTATCCACACTGAGATCAGGGCCCTCATCAATAGTCTCTTGACATTAGTCATGATTGGACTAAACTATGTTTTTAAATGAATAATATGCTTTAAATTGTGGTTTACCTTTACAAAAATCCTTATGTGGTTTGTAATTCCCTTTCACTGATTTTCTTGAGCTGTGCGTCGATGGATCACTGACGTGATGCCCATTTTTTCAGTCTGGACCCATTAATTTATTCACAAAACATAACAAATACTCAGTTTTGTGGGTGTTGAAATCTTTTCGTCGACAGTGAAGCTTCTCAAAAAACATAAACGGAAATGAACAGTAGCATTTAACTATACTTCAATAAAACATAAAATAGCGAAAAATATACAATGGAATTTTCATTCAATCATCCAAACAAACCACCTTCCAATGCTAAACACATGAGAGAAAGTACAGGATAGTAAGTTGATAACTTGCTCAGTTTTGCATTGTCGCTGAACTCACACACTATTGCAATATGTATTTAATAACGTCACGATGCTTTTATGCAATAGTTCAATCAACAAGTAACTTACCTTTTGGATACAATATTGCCAATTATTAGACGAATTAACTTTTGTTGTAGTCCCATTTGTGAAATTTCAGACGAATTGTCAAAAAAGGTCTACTGCCCATTGTCAATAGCATAGCAGTGTATGAATCACAGATCACACAGAAGTCAATTTTAAACCAAAACCAGCAGCTTTCTGTTGGTCAGTGCAGCAAATTGACGTGACCTAATTATACACGAGTGAAAACGTCTCAGGTTACTTATGTAACCATGGTTCCCTGAGTAGGGAACGAGACACTGCGTCCTCTAGGGGTCGCTATGGGGAACGCCTCGTCGTGACCCGTGTCTGAAGCATACATTGAAAAAACACCAACTCGTTGGCCGGCGACAGCCATGACGTCACTACCGGTGCGACTACAGTATAAATCGGTGCCGGGAGCTACACATCATTCACTTCTTCGTCTGAAGCTTGCGTCCGCAGCATGGCAAGAAACCTAGAGGACGCAGTGTCTCGTTCCCTACTCAGGGAACCATGGGTACATACGTAACCTAGAGACGTTACCCTTCAGGAACTCGAGCTGCCGTCTCTGAGGGGTCGCTATGGCGGAAGTATACCCAACGCCCCCATGCTGTAGGGGTAGTGCAACGCCAGAACCATTGGAGAGCACTAAGACCAAACTCTACATATTGCTATGGGAGTTGGCCACTGGGACGTTTAGACGGCTGTCAGTGACGTTATTCCCTACGGCCAAAGGCCTAGGCTACATACCCCAAAATACTTACCTGTTAGGGCCAGACTCCTGGGCCCGGGGTAGAGCTCAAGGCTTGGAATCATAAATAGATTCCTTTAAGGGAATACGACAAAGAGCCTAGAATCACACTAGTCTTGGCCTGTCACACATGGGCTACCGCACGTTTATCTTTGCATGTGGTGAAGGAACTGTCTCAACAGATCCTTAGTAGCACCCTGTTAAGTAGGTATCCAGAGGATACATAGGAGGAGTGGTGCCCAAGGCGGAACCGGGTTTTAAACCACTCAAAAAGAGCACGAAGTCTTGCGCGTAGCTCTTACCATACAGGATTTTTAGAAAAGTGGGCAAAGCATAACGTGCACACTTACCACTTATGTGGATTTTAGAAAAGTGGGCAAAGCATAACGTGCGCACTTACCAGCTATGTGGAATTTAGAAAAGTGGGCAAAGCATAACATGCACACACTTGAATACCGTTCTAGGGGTTCTCGTGGCACCCTGAAAAGGCAGCCTATAGATAAAAATAGCGTATCCCCAGACGCTATATCTACGGCTATAATGCTGGAGTGGCTAGCAGTAAATCTGTAGCTGGGGGAGAACATCCAGCTCTCAATGGGGAGGGAGATCAACCTACAGCATGTTCCCATGGTGGAACAGCTAGCAGTTATTCAACTGAGGGAGCAACACACTCAGTTCTCAAACCGAGACGGGGCTCGACCTGCAGCATGTTCCAAACTGGAACAGCTAGCAATAGTTTACTTAGCTGTGGGGGCAACACACCTAGTTCTCAGTCGAGAAGGGGCTCGGCCTACAGCATGTTCCAAGGCAGGAACGCTAGCAGTAGTTTACCTTAGCTGAGGGAACACAAACCCAGCTCTCAAAGAGAGGGGGCTCAACCTGCAGCATGATTGAAAAATCAGAGGGGTAAGTCTGCCGTCTAGCCAGATTCTCATTCCAGGTAACCCTTTGATAAAGGGGAGCACTGGTCAATACTACCATGAGGATAGCCCATGGAGCGAGGAATCTAACTCCTCAGAGAGGATTAACGCTCGAAAGAAACATCATACTCACAATAACCCTCAATGGTGAGGGGGGTGATGCCTCAAGGGGATATCCTGGTGATCGGGAAAAACCCCTCAGGGCGACCCGGATACGGTAGACCAGTCAGGGTAGCATGAAGCGTAACCCCAGCCCGGACATCCAGGAATTTTTTGCAGTGACACCGGGGGCCTGATAATCACAAAACTCCCGCAGAAGCCTGTGTTATGGCAGCATGATCCAGGAAGTATGAAGCCCGAAAACCGGCTTTACTTACCGTCTTGACATATATCGACGAGTGAAATAAACACTGCAAGTCGAGCACCCGGTTTCTGAACCCAGCACGGGAAACACTGCAAAGAAACTAGCAGAAGGGTACACACAACCACCAGTTTCATAGCACATACATATATTTATATACATAAATTTAGACATGGATCGTACTCACCCAACAATGGTTCCCGCATCAGAGCTCTGTCCGAAGAAGCCTATAGACCGGACCATCAGTAAGATGGTCACTATAAAGCCATAGAACCAACCAAAACATCATAGGTCCAGAAGGAGACTGTTATGCAGGAGATATTGTGGTTACAGGGGAATTAGGAAGGAAGACAAAGGGTAGATGGGTACACCCCCTGAGAGAAAGAGGAGTACATTAGTATTACTTGATCGACACGAAAGCGCGAGCCGTGTCTGGATCAAATCCCTCAGGTCCTGCTACCTCCCTTCGGACCACGATACATTCATACCACTACCCGGCAGGCGGAGGCGGAGCGCGGAGTAGCGACACAGCCTTCTGTGCGCGGTCTCTGATCCGCAAATCGAGAGGGCCAGGACCAGGGTTGTTCGGTCTCAGACCGGGACTTGTGGAATGAAGGTTTTGAAGGCGAATGACGCGCCTGCGCTCCCTGAACTTTTCGACGAAGTCTAAACGGATGTACCAAAAAGTTCAGAGGGCGAAAACGGGGCATCGAGAAGAAAGCCCCTTTCTTTCGTCCCGATGTCTGCCAGGTTTACCCACAGCTGCCTCTCTGTTACTACCATCGCCGCCATAGATCTGACCATGGCAGAGGCAGCCTGCTTAGTAACACGGAGAGCAAGATCCATGGTGCGGCACAACTCAGCAATCTCATCAGAAGAAAGGCCCCCGCCTTTATCCAGGTCTTTCAGCAGAACAGCCTGGTATGCTTGGAGCACCGCCACCGTGTGCAGTGAAGCAACAGCCTGACATGCTGCTGCGTATGCCCTGCCATTCAAATTTAGATGTAGCTTGAAGGGGCACAGATGGCAAGGAGGGAGTTTTGAGAGATGAGGTCTCTACCCATAGAAAGTAGCTAGCTGGTCGCTTTACAGGGGGCCTTCTATCATAGCGTTTTCGCGCACCGCTCGAGATTAGCATAACTGGTATTGACTGAAAACGTGGATGCGAGAGGAAAAAAGGCTTCTTCAATTCCTTCTCGATCTCAGTATGGAGATCAGGAAGGAAAAGAAGGCTCACCTGAGCTGGAGGGTTATGGCCAGAAAGATAAAGTTCCTCGAGACGACCTCGCGACGCCACTTCCTCAGTCCGCTTCCATGGCAAGTCAAGTCGTGCCGTGGCGCGATCCATAACCTCTAAGAGCTCATCCTACGCAGGGCAGGAGGATTGAGAAGGATCAGCCTCAGCTTCTTCGCTCTATTCATCCATTTCCTGCTCTTCCTGGGCTGAACCCAGCAGAGCACTGGCCCCTGGATCAGATGATGTTAAAGAGAGAACATCATCCTCCAGTGGCTGTCTCTCGCCCCCCGCCGATGAGCGCGAGAAGGAAATCCCCTCTCTAAACTCATCGGCCAGGTACACCTGAGATCCCCACGAGCTCATTCACCTCCGTGCCTCAGCAGCGGAGGGTCCCGAACCGCGGGAAGCAGATGGCTGCCCCTCTTTACTTAAAAAGAGAGACAAACGAGAACGGAGTTTTTTCATTGGAAAAAAACTCGCAGTGCACGCAGATTGCCCCCCTCGAGGACATCGCGTGCGTGCTCCTCGCCCAAAAAACAAAACATAGATCGTGTGTGTCATCTGGTGTCAAATAGCGCTGACACGGATGCACACACCTTCTAAATGCTCTACTAGTGCTCGCCATAATAAATAGATAGCTCTTACTTTTTCCTTGAAAATGCACGCTTCAAACAGAACAGTCCATGAAGACGAAGAAGAGAATGATGTGTAGCTCCCGGCACCGATTTATACTGTAGTCGCACCGGTAGTGACGTCATGGCTGTCACCGGCCAACGAGTTGGCTGTTTTTTCAATGTGTGCTTCAGACACGGGTCACGACGAGGCGTTCCCCATAGCGACCCCTAGAGGACGCAGTTCGAAGTTCCCATGAAAGGGAACATCTTCGTCCTCATGCAAATCTCTTGATTGCTCTGATTCCTATTGAGATGACTGGATTTCACCCACTAAATTTTGCAGAGCAATGGCAAAAGTGACCACACCTTAATGAACTTTGGAAGAAATCCATGTTTTTGAACTAATCGCTTGAGTTAATAACTCCATAAATCACTCGTATATTTTTTGTCCCTAAATAAATCTGTATTTTGTACAGTATTGATGTAAACCTACAGAAGAATAACTGAAAATCCCTACCACTAATGCTTTTTCACAAGAAAGCAACACTGGGACAAGAATGCTGGCCATCATTTTAAACTGGATTTTTCGTTTTTATTGTTATGCACATTCTTATTAGTCATTGACCCAAATATATGTGATCCTATTTGTCATACTGCAATATCACATGGCATATGAAAACACTGCCTTTTCAAAAGCATTCAGACCCTAATTAAGTCTCATTTTGATGAAGCTGTCAAGCTTCTCTTGCAGTATGATGCAATCAGTGTTGCTCTGTGAGGTGCACCCTTCAGCTTGGGAGAAAGTTCGTGATTCCAAACACAGGGCCAAATTAACACTGCAGTGGCTCATCAACAAAAAGATGAATGTTCTCTATTGATGCAGTGTCGCAGTCAAAGCCTTGATCCCAGTCCAAGGGGCCTGGCACAATTTGGAAAACTGCATTGCGTAAGCACCATCCAACTAACTCAAGCTACCTAGAGCGAATCTGCCTAGAAAAAATGTGTAATGTAAATCAAATGAGTTTTGAATACTTGTGCAAAAGCATCCTTCAGTTTTATATTTGTTCATTTCAGTGCACACCTCTTGTTGCTGTTACTTCTCAATATACATACTATATATAATAAATCAATTACAAGACTGGAATTACAGTTTTCACTATGTTAGCCACTCAAAAGAATAAAGTTTCACATCTCCACTGAAGTGTTAAGTTTTAGTGCACAGTATGTTCCCCCTGTCTGCCCTCACTGAGAAATGCGCTAAGTGACCTTTGAACTATTTGAAATATTATTTTACATTTAGCGTAAATTAGATAAACGTTCTGTTGTATCCCCTCGTGGAAACCCCAAATATGAAATAAACTACATAATTTCCCCTAATCGCATTTAGTAGCAGGTGTGATAGCACCTGTCAGTTGGGAATGTTGACTTAGATGTGTGTCTTAATAACTCTAAGTATGATTCATGTTTTCAGGGCTCAGGGGTCAGGACAGGCGGACATAAAACACCACAGAATCCTCCTGAGAGGCGGAACGTGTGTCCGTTTATCTGTGGGGTGGGAAGGTCTTGTGAACGTTTCCCACTGTGCAGTCTTTTACTTTCCCATATGAAGACTAACAAACACATTAGGAATTCAAATTCACATTAGGAATTATTATAGAACGAAAGAAAATATTAAAATGTCATATTCAACACAAGGGCACAAAAATAAACAGTTTGAGGTTAATCATTGTTTAACCTAACACACTCAAACTAAACCTTTATTTACTCTACTGTTTAAAATTTGGTAAGTAAAAATTCTTTTTTTTATATAGAAATTAATAAATTTTACTCAATTTTATTAATTCAAAAGTGAGAGTAAAGACATTTATAATGTTATAAAAGCTGCCTTTATGAAGAATTTAACATCTGGGAAATATTTTGTGCCGCACAGACGTCAAGAAAGAAACTTAACCTTAAGTTACTTTTAAACGTTTGAGCAACACAGCATTTTCATATTAGACAGAATCTGAAACAGAAGCTGAAAAGTGCTGAAATGAAAGGCTCACCTAACAAAGCAATTTTCCAAAAAGAAAATCTTTATGAAAGTCTTTAAATGGCATGAGTCTGCTGAATGGGGGGAAATGGGATTTTGTGATTTCTGTCTGAGGTTACAGAAGCTGCATGTTTCTAATTAGTCTACTGAAACCTAACCAGAAGCGGAATTTCTCTCTTTCGCTCCCTCTTTTGAGGTATTTTATTTAATACTTATTTCCTCATATGCTTCCTCGACCGTTTCTTCTGCAACGTTATGTCTTCATTCCCCTCCGTCCAGTTCTCATGCACTCAATTCAATTTTGCCCTGATGAGTTCTATGAGCAGTAATAATGCCACTCTTATCTTACTGAGATGCTATCGGTGGCACTTTGAAGCCTGGCTGATGTAATCTGTTGCCCTCTGCACATCTCTTTATTAAAGCTACGTTAGAATGATGAGTTTGACAAGGCCCTCTCCACCAATATAATCCCATAATAGTCTGGGGAGACATGCTGTCTAGTGTCTACTGTCAATGTTGTTCAGAAAGCCTGGGGTGATCTTCACCTCGTCTTGTGAGCTAGTCCCTTTAAATCTATAGAATAATTAGAATGTCTTTTAAATGACTGAATTTTACATTTGAAATGTTTTAAAATTTGAAATGTAAAATTGGAATTTTAAGTAGAAAAAAAGGAAACATATACGTTTTTAAATGATTTTATACATATATGCAACAGTTTTTTTTCTGGTACTCAAATCTGATTGGCTGAGAGCCTCTTCCAGGAGTGTGATATTCTAGTGATAACAGAACTCCAACCATTTCACCGTTTGTATCACTCCGCTTGTGGTATTTCTCACAAAGAGTGTCATGATGGATGTCCAACTTCACTATAATTTTATAAATAATACTGCTTTTGTGTTACGGAATGTAGTTTTAAGAGTTTTTTAGGTGAGAATATAGTTGTTTTGACTTCAAATATGCGGTTTGTTATTAAAGATAACGTCTATTTGAAAATTTGCTTCGACGTTTTCGGAGAGATTTTATACTCTACTCTACTCTACATAATACTGAGCTTTTATTACAGTAATTCAATAAGCTTTCAAGGAAGCAATTCAATGTCCCTTTGTTACTAGTTCTAAAGTGACGTTTTCGAATTCGAAATGGAAGCTTGGGCTCAGCTGATAAATGGTCAACTTAAGATTTGAATCCGTGGTGGAAGGAAGTAGTTCCCTACAAAAGAGGGTTTTTAAAGATACCAACAACAATACATGAGTAGCAGTGTGATATGGCTGTATAACGCCATATGCACTGCTACTTGTGTGATATTGCTGGTAATATTTAATTTAAGAATTTATTAAATAATGTATTTAACATTATATCTTTGAAATGCCACCAGCAGAAATGTGTGCTTAATTTATATTTAGTTATATTTAATGCATTAATTTTCATTTAATGATCAATGGTGGAAGATGGTGGCATTTCTGAGAATGCCCTATTTAATCAATATATTACATTCAATATAGAGGCTAATTTTGATGTTAATATAAATTTAATGGTTGCCATCATTTTGACAGAACTGAAGTATGACAAATATCTAAACATTAGATACAAAATATTGTACATTGATTAATACAATTTTAATATATGCTAATGTGTTAAAATATAATGTTTTAAATACATCTTAGAATGGTTTTATTATTATAAATTCTTGAATTCTTGCACAACCCTGCTTTGGATGTGCTGGTTTGAATGGGAAGCCATGGATGGAGTTATTTGTCCTGGGATCCATTAAGAAAGGTGGAAATTGCACAGGTTTTGTGTTTATAGGCAGCTTGGTGAATATACAAACCTATTTGGCAGGTACTTTACTCAGACGTCTTTTTATTTGAGGATGAAAAGCAGAAACGTGAAAAGAAAGTGGCTGTAGATAAGAGAAATGTGACTTTCATTGGGACTAGAGGGAGTTATCCGGTCATTGAAGAGAGAAAAATAAGAAGGGATGGTTTTAGAACGAGTGTTAAAAAGGATAAAGACTTAGAGGAGGGTATCAATGTGGCCTCCACTTCTCTATACATTAGTGAATGACTAATGAGAAACAACAATGAATATTCATGAGTTTGGGCTTCATTAGAGAGACTTTGATGATATGGTGAAGGGCCTTATGCCTTTGTATATGTATGTGAGCATGTGTGTGTGTGTGTGTGTGTGTGTTTTGGAATAAGACTGGGGTTCAGCAAGTAAAAACCAAAACCACATATACAAATGCAAAGAACATGTCTGTGTTTGCATTACAGAATTACAGAAAATCCAGTCCTTTGAGCACTACACTTTGTCTGAGAAAGCCATGGACTATAGGATGCTCTTCATGGACGAAGATCAAGACCGTATGTACGTGGGCTGCAAAGACCATGTACTCTCAATGGACATCAACAACATCAGCCAGACCCCGCTGAAGGTAAGAGAGCACTCAAAACCTCTCTACTGTATATCAATTTGAAATGTAGCCATTTGAAATGGCTTTTGAGGAGACAGCTTGAACACAACTGGCAAAAATTATGGAAGTTTATCTTTCCTCTTGCAGCCAAGGCTGGCAAAACTTCAGAGATTCATTACATTCCAGTGCATTTTGCTGGTCTATGCTGCCCATCTATCCTGGCGGGCTCAACCCCAATCACGAGTTCACCTTTAAAAAGCCTCACCCAAATTAGAGTACAAAACAGCATGATTTGTGTCTATTTTAAGAGCTTAAGATTGCTAAATAACTAGGCTTTAAAATGGTTATTTATTGTAAAAGGAAGCATTTTACAGAATGTCCAGGCTGTTCTTGCATGTGCTTATAATGAAAGGTGACAGGGGCTGTTGATGATTGATTTTGATCAATTTACTGAATCCTTGCTGAATAAAAGTATTACTTTAAAGTATATATCTGTCAGTCAAAAGAATAAAACAATTTATATCTAATGTTCTTTTGTCCATATATTGCAATTTTCTCATTGCTCTCCTCTTATTTTTTCTCAGATCTTCTGGCCGGCATCCACTAGTAAGATCGAGGAGTGTCAGATGGCTGGCAAAGACCCCACAGTAAGAACATTGAGACTTTTAAACTCCTGGCATGTTATGGTTGGCCAGATCTTTTATGCCTCTGTTTCACAGTGAAAGCAGCAGCATTCTTGATTCGACTCCTTTTTGTCTGTTGCTTGGTGAAGTGATCATCCAGTGAGCTGTTTTCACATGCATTATTCTCCCTACAATCACAGCAATTAATTAAACTTGTCCCAAATCAATCAAAAGGGCACCAAGCCTGAGCTGATTTTAAATCAGTGTTTAGTCCTCAAATTTGAACCGTCATGGCTGGATCAGGAACAGATGCATGAGTTTATTCAAAATAAAGTTTTATTATTCCAATTTCTAACAGTCATGGCTGGATCAGAAACAGATGGCTCTTGCCCCATCTCTAGATGTTGTCTGAAGCGCAGTGGGAGGTCACACCTTCTCTTTGTCATCAACTACATGTGTTAAAACAAAGTAAATGCAGGATGGACCAAAGTTCTCAACTGGCCAAAGATAAATATTTTACTTCACACCCATACCACAAATGATTATGTGCTTACGAAAAATGCACTCATTTACATGTGCACTGCACTCAGATATGAAATTAGGTATTGTATATTTTAATTGCATGTAACTGGAAAATAGGGCAAATTTAGGTAAACCCTAGCTATTTTTTTTTACATTAAGATGAGCGAAAATACGTCCCAATTTACTGGTCATGGCTCAATTTTAATTTACTCCACAAAATTAATCTTATGAAAACTGTCTGGGTCATACTTCACCAAAAAATAAATGTTGATAGATCGCTGATAGCAGATGAATAAGATTATATAGATAATATATAGATAGAACTACATCCTTTTATTATAAATAAAATTATAATAAGCAGTCAACAAACTACCATTATTTATGAATTAAATTATATATATTTATTTATTTTTTGCAGTAAGATCTGTAATACGATTTGTAATACAAATAACGCCAGAATAAACCCTCCTAGAACAGGCTTTTCATTATTCAAGATTAATTTAAGGATCATTTATTGCTTTTGCTTTGAATTTTAGTTATGTTTTGCACTAATCAATTGTTCCACAAGGTGGCAACACCGGCCCCAGGCTGTTGTTTCAAAGCAGAAAACAAAACTAAAGAGACTGCAACAACAACAAACGCTAGATAGTCGCAACTTTAGTTTAAAAGAGTACAAAGATATTTTTATCTGTCATAACTTCTGGAGAAAAGTAGAGCAGACACTGAACAACTCTAGAGCACGTGTCGACTGCCTGCGTTCACGCACACTACCAAATGGAGTATAATTTGAAAGGCTATGTATTTGACTGTAAACAGGCTTTTCATTATTCAAGATTAATTCAAATATAATTCATTTCTTTTGCTTTGAATTTTAGGGTGAAAATGCCACCAAGTGCCCTTGAAAGTTTTAATAAAATTCACCCAGTCCTAAATTGTATGACTACAGCGCTTTAATAACTTTACCAGTGGGGGTACAGAGCACCATGTCAAATAGTGATATATGCAGCTTTTGTAGAGTTTGCAGATCAGCCTTCCCGCACTGCTTCTGACAAATATTTGTGTTTGAGCCTTTCCTACAGTCTGTTTTCCTCTGTGTTTAAACTATAGGGTTTGTGCCACAGATTTCCTTGGACGTTTTATTTGTATCTATGGATCTGTAGCACTGCCTCTTGTCAGGTTGTCAGGTTTCCTCCCCTCACAGGGATATACCCCATCCCTCTCCCCTGACAGGACCTGTAGCCACAGGAGCGGCAGCGCATGACCTCACATCATCCGAATCCATCTGCATCATTTGGGAAACACTGAGGGGTTTATTTAAGAGAGCTGTAAATGATATTAAGATGTGTTTATGGAGCTCTTTCTTGTTAATTCTGCCTGATCTGTACGTGAACCATAAGCTGTCAAGATGTCTTTTTGCCTTTGCGGAAGAAAAAGGTTACATACCATAAATCTAGTAGTGAATACAAGCCAGAAGAGGATAATGTTGATATGTGCCACAGAACTATTAATGACAAACATGTGAAAGAGATCAAGGGGAGGAGTGGATGGTTGGGTGTGTGCTATTGGAAGCGCTGTTATTTTTCTGGAGTTGCTCTTGAAGGACCTGCGTGTGCGCATGCTAACCGAGAGCTCATGCAGCTGCTGTTTTGACACACTTCGCCAAGTTCCTAACTACTCCCCTGGTGCTTCTTTTCTTTCTCTACTCATCCCTCTCTCACTCTTTCTTTGGGCTGGATCATGTGTAGTCGGTTTGGCGTCCACTTTAGTTTGGGATTCCTGTATTCTAAGATAGGCCTTAAATTCCTGACCTATATAAACTTTTATTTCCTCAATTACAGGTCTGGATCAAAATAAATTGTCTTAATTTTAACTGGCATTGTCTTTTTCCGAAATAAAAGAACGGAGCGTAGCAGCTTGCTAATAGAATTATGTAGCACTAAATGACTTTAAAATTACATTAAAAGAGATTTTAGTATAACTTTTAGGAATGAAAACAATTATCTCTCTCTCTTTTGTTCTCCTCAGCATGGATGTGGAAACTTCTTACGAGTGATTCAGCCTTATAACAGGACTCATCTGTTCATCTGCGGCAGTGGAGCCTACAGCCCAGTGTGTGCATATGTTAACCGTGGAAGGCGTCCTGAGGTCAGTTTACACTCATTAATGAAAAGCAGTCAGACCGTCTGATTTAGTTCAGTTTCATTTTACTACATTTGTTTCAGAATTCTAAAATGCTGGACTGAGAAATGGACAACAGGCCCATATTCTCCTCATTTCCTGGTAAAAAATGTGTTTAATCTACCGTTGAGTTGTAAAGTTCAACATCATACATTCTTTAAAAAGCTCATGAAAATTTACACCAGCATGGGAATGAGGGTGGTTAGAGGTTAAAAGAGGGAAAGAAAAAAGATCAGGTGAGAAAAGATGAGATGAGGCAAGACAGTGCGCAACACAAATTCTGTCAACAGAATAGTACTACTCTTTGTAAAAGTGCATACTTTGTATGTGCAGGTCGCACATATGCATTGCATTTTTCTGCACTAATCAATTGTTCCACAAGGTGGCAACACCGGCCCCAGGCTGTTGTTTCAAAGCAGAAAACAAAACTAAAGAGACAACAACAACAAAATAGAAGAGACTGCAACAACAACAAACGCTAGATAGTCACACCTTTAGTTTAAAAGAGTACAAAGATATTTTTATCTGTCATAACTTCTGGAGAAAAGTAGAGCAGACACTGAACAATTCTAGAGCACGTGTCGACTGCCTGCGTTCACACGCACTACCAAATGGAGTATAATTTGAAAGGCTATGTATTCCACTGTACGCATACATTAGCGTACAGATACAAAACCGTAGTATACTTCGAGCTTAAGATGAATGTGCTGAGATTAAACAAGAAGATAAGATATAAGACCAGATGACAAAACAAAACTAGAAGAGACGAGACAAGAGATGGTACAAGACAAAACGTGAAACCAGATGAGGTGAGAGAAGACCAGATGCGACACAATGTGAATACACAGTTAAAGGTTGAAGACAAGATAAGATTAAAATTATAATAGAAGAGAAGAATAAGAAGTAAAGGGAAGAGATATGTTGAGACAAAATGAGATAAGATGAAACAAAAGACGAGATGAGGACAGGCGGGATGAGATGAGACAAATAATAGATGAGATGAGATGAGACGAGACAAGTCGTGACGTGAGATGGAAATACATAATAAAAAGTTAAAGGAGAATTAGACTAGATGAGATTAAATGAGATGAGAGAATCAACAAAATGAGACGATTGCATGAAATGAGAAGACGTTAGACAAGAAGAGAAGAAATAAGTGAAGAGATACAGCAAGATGAAACAAAACAAGGTAAGAGACGAGATAAGGACAGGCGAGATGAGACAAGAAAAAATTAGGACCAGATGGGATAGGATGAGAGCTGACAAGCTGTCACACGAGATGGGAATACATAAAGTTTAAAAGACAAGAAATTTAGATGAGATGAGTAAAGTTAAACAAAATGAGGAGAGTTGGAAGATAAAATGAGGCAATAAATGAGAATTGAGAGGAGATGAGGTGAGATGAGACTAGACAAAATAAGACAAAACTAGATGACACGAGATGAGACCAGACAAAACTAGATGAGACGAGACAAAACAAGATAAAAACTAGATGAGACACGACAAAACTAGACGAGATGAGACAAATCTAGATGAAATGAGACAACGCGAGACGAGACAAAACTAGATTAGATGAGACAAGACGAGACAAAACTAGACGAGATGAGACGAGACAAAACTAGATGAGATGAGATAAAACAAGACAAAACTAGATGAGATAAGATGAGACAAAAAAAAGACAAAACTAGATGAGATGAGACAAAACAAAACTGGATGAGATGAGACAAAAGACAAAACTAGATGAGATGAGGTCAGATGAGACAAGACTAGACAAAATGACAAAACTAGATGAGATAAGATGAGACAAAAAAAGACAAAACTAGATGAGATGAGGTCAGATGAGACAAGACTAGACAAAACGACAAAACTAGACGAGATAAGATGAGACAAAAAAAAGACAAAACTAGATGAGATGAGACAAAACAAGATAAAAAACTAGATGAGAAACGACAAAACTAGACGAGATGAGACAAATCTAGATGAAATGAGACAACACGAGACGAGACAAAACTAGATTAGATGAGACAAGACGAGACAAAACTAGACGAGATGAGACGAGACAAAACTAGATGAGATAAGATAAAACAAGACAAAACTAGATGAGATAAGATGAGACAAAAAAAAGACAAAACTAAATGAGATGAGACAAAACAAGATAAAAAACTAGATGAGACACGACAAAACTAGACGAGATGAGACAAATCTAGATTAAATGAGACAACAGGAGACGAGACAAAACTAGATTAGATGAGACAAGACGAGACAAAACAAGACAAAACTAGACGAGATGAGACGAGACAAAACTAGATGAGATGAGATAAAACAAGACAAAACTAGATGAGATAAAATGAGACAAAAAAAGACTAAACTAGATGAGATGAGACAAAACAAGACAAAACTAGATGAGATGAGGTCAGATGAGACAAGACTAGACAAAACGACAAAACTAGACGAGATAAGATGAGACAAAAAAAAGACAAAACTAGATGAGATGAGACAAAACAAGATAAAAAACTAGATGAGACACGACAAAACTAGACGAGATGAGACAAATCTAGATGAAATGAGACAACACGAGACGAGACAAAACTAGATTAGATGAGACAAGACGAGACAAAACAAGACGAGATGAGACGAGACAAAACTACCGATGAGATAAGATGAGACAAAAAAAAGACAAAACTAGATGAGATGAGACAAAACAAGATAAAAAACTAGATGAGACACGACAAAACTAGACGAGATGAGACAAATCTAGATTAAATGAGACAACAGGAGACGAGACAAAACTAGATTAGATGAGACAAGACAAAACTAGACGAGATGAGACGAGACAAAACTAGATGAGATAAAATGAGACAAAAAAAGACTAAACTAGATGAGATGAGACAAAACAAAACTGGATGAGATGAGACAAAAGACAAAACTAGATGAGATGAGGTCAGATGAGACAAGACTAGACAAAACTAGATGACATGAGACAAAGACAAAACAAGACAAAACTAGATGAGATGAGAAAAAATGAGACAAAACTAGATGAGACGAGTCGAGACCAGATGAGATTAGAAGCAGTCCTACTAGTCATCGGAGTCCAACAGCTTGTTTTCTATAATTCTTTTTTGTTTGAAAAGCGTTTTCCTCTCTCAAACCTCCGTCTGTGTCCATCTCTCTTGGCTACACACCAGCTGGACTATTACAGAAGAAGAAAACTCTGCAATAGGGTGACCTGTAACCTTTAAAAGTGTGCGGAGTAGCTTTGTGGCAACAATGACGGGGCCACCCTGGAGTCACCATGTGATTCACATCTTTGCCTATAGTTGTGTGTAATGTAAAGAGCCAATATATTAGTTAATGAATTCACTCATTTAGATCTTCTAATTTGTCCCTGTGACAAATTAGAAGATCTACCACCAGCGGCTATATGTCCTGACGGAGGCTTTCTACGTCTCTGGTTTCTCTCACTTCATGTAACTGGCCAACATCATGACACCAAAGGAGAGGATAGACTGGTCTGATAGTCGGAAACCTGGAAGCCTTCGAGCAAGTCTGTCCAACCAATCAGAAGAAAGCCAGAACCACTGCACTAATGAGTGCTAGGAAATTACTCCGAAATCTTTTTATATAGATTGGCTGTGAAACATTCCAGATCAAGCTGAAAGTTGAGAATAGATTTGATGATGGTAAATGGGATAAAATGATAACGAGAGCATATGTCAATCATTTATATTTATAAAGCATATGATCTGATTAGAAAAAGTCAACTTTGCAGCTTATTCTGGGCAAGAACCGCCCACTTAAACAGGGAAAGACCAACATATAGGGACTAAGTCTGTTTTGTTTTTGTGTGCCATTTAGGGACGGGTTTATCTGAAATTGTTGATATCACAGTAATAGTTTGTTTGTGTGAAATGAGCGATTTTGTGTTTTTGGTGTCATTGGCAGGAGCAAGTCTTCCAAATCTCTTCCCGAGCAGAATCAGGGAAAGGAAGATGCTCGTTTAACCCACAAGTCAACACCATCTCAGTCATGCTCAGTAAGTGCTGCTGTCTTTTGTGTCTTTATCCACAGGTGCCGTTTTGTCTCGGACACGTACTATAACACTTTCTCTATGATCTCTTTGTTCATGACCCCATAGTGTCATAAAAACACCCACATTTTGTGGCTGTCTGCCCCCTTCCGATGTGACAACTTTGGGTCACTCAGTGCCGCCTCCTTTATCCTTTGATCTGTAATTGGCTAGCTGGTGTTGGGTTGCTGTTGACACAGCCAATGGGCTAAATTACACGCACATTCATGCTTTCACACACCAGAGAGCCATTACCAACTGCAACATTAACACAACAGTGTTATTTAGTATCACTGAAACACTATTATAGTTTGCAAAAGTCTGCAAAATGTTGTTGTTGTTGTTTTTTTTGTTCATTTTATCCTTTTTTTTTTAAAAATCATGTATTATTTTTTAAATGTGTATACAGTTTTTTAATACATTTTTATTTCATTTTTAGTTTAGGTCTTCTAGTACAATGTTAAACTAAATGAAAACAAGAAATGTTGCCTTAGCAACTAGCATTTAATGTAAAGTTTATCGTTTATTTCATTTATTTTAACGTTAATTTGTAATAAACTAGAATAACTGAAACCTACACAGCCTCATCCCAAGTTTACACCATCGTCATCGTTGAGTCATCTGTTAAGTGGTTATTCCATTAAGTAGAACAGTTCCTAACTGTCTAGAGGCTTGAAGACTGACGGTCCTTGAAAGACAGCTACAGCTTTCTCGTTGATGTCCGTTGACCATTCCTCATTAAACTTGGCCCTTAGCCACACGTCAACCACAGGGCCCAGCAATATGTAGTGATGAAGTGAGAGTAGTGCACTGATGAAAGGAAGGAGAGATTTGGGGAATAGAGGCTTGAGCAGGTCATTCGTAAAGCGCACCGCAGGAGAAATGTACATCCACAATAAATCCATAGTTTCGTATTAACAGACGCGTTTAGCCATCTTTCTACGTTAATATGCAGTGGGGTTACAAAAAACAAAAGCATTTAAAAGGCTGTCAAAGTTCAAGTGTTAACGCTATGAGTAAAGGTTTAATAACGTTTAAAACTACATAATGCTTTATTAGATTTGACATCATACCAGTTGGATCTGTTTGTGAGATATTCAAAACACAACTGGAACAGATCGTGTGAAACACACACACAAAGCATTATAGCTAAGCCATCGCTTGAAAAATAAAAGAGAAGAATGTAATTATTTTTATGGGTAATGATTTCAAAAATCAATCCCCAGACAGGAATGTAAAATAAGGAAATCATTTAACTTCCTATTTTCGAGTGAATATGGAATTACAATATTATGAGCTCAAGTCATAGAAATGTTAAAGCAAAAACATTTTACACATGTAATATTCAGTCCATGAAGTTCCGTTTATTATTTAATTATAATTTATTTAATTGCCATCCACGTCAATACATGTAAAATGAGGAACTGAATTTATTCAACTTAAAGGAGAAATATAGGTATTAATTAGTGTGTCAAACGATAATCGCGATTAATCGCATACAAAATAAAAGCTTTTGTTTGCATAATATACGTGTTTGTTCTGTGTATATATATTATGTATATACCAAAAATGCACAACCATATTTTGAAAATATTACATGTATCACGTCCTATATTAATTCATGTTTGATATATAAAATAAAGGTATTTAAGAATAAACATAAAATTTTGGAAAGATATACATGAATGTGTGGTATTTATATATACATAATATACACAGCACACATACATATCTATGTAAACAAAAACTTTTATTTGGATGCGACTAATCGCGATTAATCGTTTTTACCGCACGAGATAATAATCATTAATGTTAAATCAAATACACAATTAAATCACATTATCTACATAAAATTAATCCTGATAAATTATTTTAATCTATTGTCTTTCCTAGTTTAATTCATCAACCTTACTATTCATCTGAGACGATAAAATACACATCTAGCACAATAAAAAGCGTCTACTAAATGACTAAATCTAATGTAATGTAATGTAAAAATGTGAAAAGATTTTCACTGAACATGCTAAATCTGTGGGACACGTTTCTGTTTCTGTCTGTGGTTAGATCAGGAGCTGTTCTCTGGCATGTACATTGACTTCATGGGGACAGACGCGGCAATCTTCAGGAGCCTGACCACAAGGAACGCAGTGAGGACGGACCAACATAACTCCAAATGGCTGAGCGGTACAAACTCTACATTTTATTTGATCCAGTCTACATTATTATGACTGTTCAGTCAGAAAATTGTGCATAATGTTTTCTTGAAGCTACAAATAATTATTTATGTGGAGCATTAAATTACATGTTCACGTTCCATGCCATTTCAGTAAAATAATACACAAACCACAAAGTAAAAACCATCTTTGCCCACGTCAAAGGAAATAGTTGAAGACAGGATAGACTCAATATCGTTTTACAATGATTCCACCAGGAAAATAAAAACATATTGTACATGCATAACGGTTTTCTCAAGAGGTCACATTATCTTTTGTGTGATACAATCCAAATATACACAATGAAACGCATATTTGGTCTGGATCTGTGAGATATATTTTCTTCACTCAGTTCGCCAGCAGCTGTATTGTGTTTCATCTAAACTTAGGCATTAGCACCATGCAGAGATGTTGGATTCTTTAGGCATGAAATGCTACAGTACAATCGACTTATTTCTCTTTTGTGGTTGATGTAGAGCAAATTAAGTGTTTGAGCTGTAGTTATTCTTCTATTTTGACTAGAGCCAGTGTTCATCGATGCACACTTGATTCCTGATGGCTCAGACCCAAACGACGCCAAACTTTACTTCTTCCTGCGTGAGAGACTGACGGACAGTAGTGGAAACACTAAGAACATCCACGCTATGGTGGCTCGAGTCTGCCCTGTAAGTTTGTGTGTGTGTGCTTGAGTATCTTGAGTATCATGTCAATTTGTCACTGTTTACAAGTTATGCAATCACGTTCAGGGAGGTACATTTTTTTAAAGGAATTTGATCAAATGCGATCTCAATCTTTTTTTAAATATTTCAATCATTAATATGAACCGTATAATATATAACGGTATTAATAATTTATTTTAAGTCATTGTAAATTCTATTTAGAATGACACTGGTGGTCAACGCAGTCTGGTGAACAAGTGGACCACATTTCTGAAGGCTCGGCTGGTATGTTCGGTTCTAGAGGAGGACGGTACAGAGACCCACTTTGATGAGCTCGGTGAGACCACACACACACACACACAGACACAAACTCACTCATGTTGAGTTTCCATGTTTTATGGGGACATTCCATAGACGCAATAGTTTTTATACTGTACAAACTGTATTTTCTATTCCCTTACCCTAACCTTCACACAAAACTTTCTGCTGTTTTCTAGATTTTCCAAAAAAAAAAAAAAAACTTAATTCTATATGATTTAGAAGCTGTTTTCCTCATGGGGACCAAAATCGACAGTAAATGGGGACATTGCATAGACTCCTATTGTTATATATTGTTATATATAGTACATCTAGTTACAAATACTGTAATCTAAATCTAACCCACACCCTAACAGAAAACCTTCTGCATTTTCACAATTAAAAAAAATAAATAATGATTTTTATACAGTTTTGACAAAGTAGGAGGTCCCCAAAAAGAGGTTTAGGGGGATTTTGTCAAGTTCAGCTTGCTTCTGGGTATATGTTGTCCACAAAATAAGGTTAAGTAGGTACAGTACACACGACAAACAGGTTCTACTTAAAGGAATGTTTTAGTTTCAATAAAGTGAAGATATATGGACAACATCTAGGACATGCTGTCGATTTCCACATTCAATAAATACGATTTTTAAAACTTTAAAAGCAAACAAAAAGAAAGTGTGGTTACACTTTATTTTAAGGTGTCCTTGTTACAGTGTAATTGTACATTTAAGTACGGAGTAATATTAATTAACTACATGTACTTACTATATGGTTAGGGGTTTGGTTTAGGGTTACTTGCATGTAATTATGTGTAATTTGTTGTTATTATAATAGTAAGTACATGTAACGTGTAATAAGGACACCTTAAAATAAAGTGTTGCCGAAGTGTTCACTTCAAATACCACATCCTCTCCTTTGGTTTACCACAAAAATCAAGTCCCCTGGTTGTCGATATAAAGGCTGCCTTTATATTTAAGTTGTTTAAATAAAAACGTATTTCTTTTAAACAAACGTTTATTTTTATACAATATACTATATATATTTTATGTATTTGTATTCAGTAAAAATATATATTTATTTGATTGCCATATATTTTAGGACTAGAAAAAAATCCCAAGGCGCCTTTAACCCCATTGTACCCTAAATAGATATGGTGTTGTTAGTTCTTAACCTGTAATTAACCCAAAACACTCCTTCGCCTTACAAATTTCATTCACATTATAGTTAAACAGCTTTCTATAATTACTGGTCATTAACCATAAACCAGCCATTTTGGTGTTTGTCAGTATCCATCAACAGCCCTAAGTGATTTGTAAAGCTTTTCACCTCATTAAAATCCTTTTACGATCATAAAACACTCAGAACAAACCGTTTACACTGGAGGGTTAAAGCCTGTGATGGATTTACACGCGTTCACCTGTGTTATTCTTGTTAGGCCAAACTAGAACCGTGTAACAATGTTGTGGGACAGATGTTCAGCTACTGAGTGAGTGTTTGTCTCTTTCCTTCCAGAGAATGTGTTTTTATTGGAGACGGACCACCCAAAGGGCCTCCTCATCTTTGGAGTTTTCACCTCTACAAGGTAAAGCCAATAGCAATATTGAGCTTGCCGCTAATGTGTGTATATATGCGTGCGCATGTTTTTGCGTGTGTATTTGCCAAATATAGGTCAGAAAGGGTTGGAGCTGAGGGGATGACAGGGTTTCTGGGAAAATGTGATCACACCTGAAGGCGGTAAAGGAAGGGAACGGTCACTCCTTTACAAACAAATATCTAATCTTAGTTCAACCAACAGCTTTTCACTGTGATGAAACACAGACATATGCACATGATTTTAAAACCATGGGAGACCACAGACATGAAGACAGTTCAACCGATTTTTAGCCTTATAATCCTCTGAACGCACACACTAGATGATTAGACCAGACCCCGAGACCACACACTTGATTGTAGGAACGATTTCACAGTGACACGAGATCTCACGGATACTCGCGAGATCAAACGTGACCAGAGAAGAAAAACAAATAGAGGACAATCAACGGTTGTCAGCTGGCGCACATTCTGTTTCACATTGAAAAACAAAGTATAACAAAGAATATGGGTGATGTACTCTTCTTTCATGGTATGTTTGTGGCTGCCGAGTTTCAGCTATAGAAGCACGCAGCATCCACGCTTGCTCGCTCTCATTGGCTATTGTGGGTATCACGTCAGAGGCAGCCCGATCAAGAGTCTTTGATCAAGATTTGAGTTTGGGGATGCTCCGTCTTGATCGGGAGCAGATAAATAATCGTAATGACACCACACAATAGAGGATTTTTGGACAAAAATCTTCTTTTTTTCGACAAGCTGCGAATAGTTTTTATTGTTTATTTTTTTTTACAATTTTGGATTTTTGTTTTTTTTCTTCTTACTTTTTTTTTTTTTTTTTTTTTTTTTTAAAATATTTCTGTTTTTTGTTTTTTCTCTTTTTTTTTTTTTTTTTTTTGTTTTGATTTTATGTTTTTTTTTATTTTTTTTTTTTTATTTTTTTTTTGTTTTTTTTATAGGAGGAATTTGAATTTGAACATGAAAATGAATTTGCACTTTCATTCAGACCAACCCGAAAAGACCAACAAGTGGGTGAGCAATATGCTAATATGTCATGTTAACGTCAACATGAAACGGCTTGGGATTAGTTTTAAAAACGACTCGTTTTAATGATTCAGAGTCGTCTTTCAGATTTAAAACTTTGCAGGATGTTTTCATTCACTTAGAGCCGTTACACACGTAAAAATTGCATGAAAGGCAATTTTTAAACAATCCATAATAAGGGCACTTTAAATAACTGACTAATAACCTTTTCTTTGATATTAAAGTGAAATTACTGAACCTAAACATAGGAGCATGATTAAAAATCCAATGAAGTCATCAAATACACTTAATAGTCCATAGATTTATAATATATTACATTTCCTGTCTGTATTGGTGTATATTGTATAATTATAATCTTATTTGCATCTTATATACATTCAAAATCTATTATACATTTAATAAAATTTTTATGCTTAATTTGACCTATTATGAGTTTAAAAAATATATTATACTATTATATAAATATCATTATGATTTTCATATATTCTTCTATACTATATGTGGAATGTTGTAAATATTCTATATTGTAAAATGTGCACTTAATGCTAAAATATATCCATTTTATTTCGATTATAATTTTATACATATAATTGCGTATATATATAGATATATATATAGATATATATATACTGTATATATACATGTTATTAACTAATACATTGTATACTTTGGGGTTGAGTCTTTAGCACAAAAATACGGCAGACTGTATTTCTATATAGTTGGGTGGGGGGACGAGAAAGGTCAAAAGTGCCCCTGAAAATCAATTATAGGGAGCAAATGTCCCTTAAAAAAATTATAAAGTAACAGCACCTTTTGACACTACCAACAAGCATAACTCTAATCAGTTAACTTTTGAAGTACTGGATAAGAAATGTTAATTTGATTGTAGCACAGTTTACGACGTTGAAATGTCTTTTCAACTTTTTTTTTCCTTCCTCAAGAGAAAGATCGTCTCGGTTACGTATGGTAACCCTCGTTCCCTGAAGGAGGGAACGGAGACGTCATGTCGGATGACCGACGAATTGGGATCTCAATTCGCTAGTGGTCTTCATTTATTATCTCATTGTTTAAGCGAGAGTTCAGATATGAGGTCTCATTTGCTCTGGGTCATTTCATTATGTTTGTTATGGTGGTTTTGAATGAGTGTATGTTGGGCCGTGTGTGTACTTGAGTTGTGGTTTAATGAGGTGAGATTTCGGTCAAGGTTTCCGAGCTGTGGTTCATTCTCCAACCATGTTAAATCTGTGTGGTTTTCTTAATGAGGCCAATCCAAACAGCGACAGCTTCTTTGTCCATGCCCTGCTCTGTTATTTATCATCATATGTCTCTTTCCCTTTGTTTTGCGACCAAACAAAGAAATTCTTTGTCTTGCTGTCTGATCAAAATCTAGGATGTCCAGCCAAACCACACTTCATCCCAGAGTGTAACTAAAGCGGTGTCGCCTTTCCTTTATGTGGCATTTTTCTCTCTGTGGATTGAGTCTCCAGTGTAACCATGTTACATCATCCCTTCCATCCAAATGCTTAGGAAGGATGTGCAAAACTGTCTTTTACTGTCCGACTTGCTTCATGTTAAATAGCTGTGTTTTGTTTTATTCCATCCAGTTCTGTGTTCAGAGGTTCTGCTGTCTGTGTGTACAACATGGCCGACATCCTGACAGTCTTCAACGGACCGTTTGCGCACAGGGAAGGACCCAACTTCCAGTGGGTGGCTTTCCAGGGCCGGATCCCATACCCACGACCGGGAACTGTGAGTCACACACATTCATGTCCTGCCTCGGTACAGTCACTCTGTTTATAACACCATTAGATATCTGCGATTTACACAGTATAGTTGAAAAGGCAAATAATTGTAGGTGAGGAATGTTTGCCGAAATAATCATCATCATCATAATCTTATTTTTAGTTTATAAATTAAATTAGGAGATTTGATTTCTGGTCTGTCCTCCGTGAGGCTTATATTTCAAGGTCATTTTTGTGTTTTTTTTTAATACCTTTTAATAATATTTTACCATTTGCACACTTGATTTCTGGTCAATCCTCTGTTACAAAAGCTAATAATTTAAGGTAATTTATTTTTTATGCATATGTGATCATTTCTAACAATATTTTACTATAATAATATAGAATATTACTATACTACTGTTTATAAATATGTATTTATTATTTTACAAATTTCAAAAATATTTAATATATTGCTATTTCTTAATATTTTAATAACATTTTTGTATTTTTTAATTACATTAAATTTGAAGATTTGATTTCTGCTTTGGATTACAGAATAACTTGTATCTTATGGTCATTTATTTTTATAGATATATTTTTACGATATGATATTTTACATACCAATTGACAAATAAAATAATTAAAACAGTACTTTTTATTATAGCATTTTTTTTTTTCAGTTGAGAGTGTACATTAAATTTGTAGGTTTGATTTCTGGTCTATCCTCTGTTGGAAGGGCCTATATTTTATGGTCATTTATTTATCAGATAAATGATGAGATGAGAATCTTTAATAATATTTTTCTATGAAAAACATATAGAATGATGTTATTTTATTAATGTAATACTAAATTATTATTATGTGTGTGTCCAGCGTAATGTTAAAGAGCCACAAAGGGTTTATTCCCCACTTAAATCAATAATGCTTGGACTTTTACATTTTTGGGGGAACTTTTAAAATGACGTACACTCACATGAGACAAAGACTCACTAATATTAGTTTGAGTCTGAGTGACAAAAAGACCCAATTGAAGTGATAAAGCTTTCATAATCTACAGCATGATTGTCTAAGCTTTAAATAGTTTTTATCCTCTTCCTGTCAGTGTCCTGGTGGTGCGTTCACCCCTCATATCCAGAGTACTAAAGAGTTTCCAGATGATGTGGTGACGTTCGTGAGGAATCACCCCGTCATGTTTAACCCCATCTACCCGGTCGGCAGGAAACCTCTGGTGGTGCGGACACATGCCGATTACAAATACACCTCTATAGCTGTGGACCAGGTCACTGCTGCGGACGGACACTACCAGGTTCTATTCCTGGGCACAGGTAAAACCCCACAGGATGACAAATCTTAAAGGGATAGTTCACCCAAAAATGAAAATGTGAATTTTATCTGCTTACCCCCAGGGCATCCAAGATGTAGGTGACTTTGTTTCTTCAGAACACAAACGAAGATTTTTAACTAAAACCGTTGCAGACACGAAACGATCGGTCTGTGCAAGAAACTGAACAGTATTTATATCGTCTTTTATCTCTGATTTACTGCAGTGTCTGAACTCTCTGAGCGACAGTTCAAACATTGTAGTGCATCAGAGATAAAACGATATAAATACTGTTCAGTTTCTTGCACAGACCGATTGTTTCATGTCTTAGGACATACATGTGTCGTCACGAGCCGCAGGGTTTAATTGGGTTTTACTTGTGTATGTTTTTTTTTTACTCTCAAACCTGTGATTCCCATTCACCTCCATTATAAAACTGACAGACTGCAACGGTTCGAGTTAAAAATCTTTGTTTGTGTTTTACTGAGCACCTACATCTTGGATGCCTGGGGGGTAAGCAGATAAACATCCAATTTTCATTTTTGGGTGAACTATCCCTTAAGAGAAAATAAATAAACCATTCGAACAATTAACTAGGAGCACGATAGATGGCCACCCATATCGGTATCGGCAGATAAATGCTAATTTTTTCTGTTATCGGTATCGGCCTGATTAGAAAATTTGGCCGATATCTTAAAGCGATAAATAATGCATTATTTCCTTCAGAGATACTTCAGATGCGCGCTGTTCGTTTGTAGCTTTTTGTGCAATTGTACGTTGTAATATTGTGTTTATTTGATGTATATCTGATTTATCTCATATAGAATGCGTTTGGTTAAGTTAAAAGAGCGCTTCAGTTTACCGGTGATCGTCTTTAGCTCAGCGCACGCAGCTCAAACAGCAGTGCACAACATTAATAACTATGATTGGGAATGTTGTGTATATAACATTCTAATGAGAACATTATAATAAAACGTTGTGAATTCTTGGGTTTAGTTGCTGTGTTTCAGCGCGTAGATATGGGAAGAGCACATTCACAACAGGATCACACATTCTGACTAAAGCACGCAATAACTGCATCATTTTGTAAATATACAAGTTGTAATATTATGTTTATGTTGAATTAATATTAATCTCAGGATGCATTTCCTTGAGTTAAATAAGCTGCCAGCAAAACGCTTCAGTTTACCGTGTTCATTCAGCTCTTCAGCTTCAGCACGCGCAGCTCAACGGCTGCTATTTAAAACAGTGGTATTAATTTGTTACTTTTTCAAAATCATTGATACATTATTAATAACAACAACCACTTGTATTTTTCTCTTATTATTTTCATCAACAATATGGTTTAGTAATTAAAATCATTTAATTATTATCCGTGCAGAGGCTATTCCGTTTTATCGATCTATGGCGCATTCATTTTGATTCTTTACACGTGTAATGACGTCCAGTGACTTGTTTGCATTATTTATGCATAATTTTATTTATTTGTAAGACTTTATGACAAAATTAGGTAATTGGAGAGTAAAAATATTTTTAAAACGTAACCGTTCAAACTAGGCTGCTTATGTTAAAGTATTTGGGATGTGGCTTTTAATGATGAGAACTTTTTTGTAATCAGGCTCTCAAAAAATACAATTTGATAAGATTGATCGGCCAAAATTATCCGGTTGATCGGCTTTCAAAAATAAAGACATAAGAGTTAATCGGATCGGCCAAAATTTTCATATCGGGGAACCTAAAAATTAACCTACTCCGAGTTACAACTACCAGATGAAAAACAGTTCAAATGTCCCACAATATATTTCAACAACTACCTCGTGTAATCTGTTTGTGGAAGGAACTGGCACACTTAACTTTGCTTGACTGCTTGTTGACCTTTTCAACAGACTAAATAGCTTTTTCCACCTAAAAATGAGAAAGGCAGGAAAGTTGGAATTTGTTTTCCTGACTGATAACATTTTACTGAAAGTGATTTGTCAGTTAAATTATACTTCATTTAAAATACTTTAAAATTATACTGTACTTTAATAAATTATGGCAGTAAGCACGCACTCAACTTTGTTATACCGCTTCATACCATAACATACAGTTTACATTATACAAAACATACCAGAGCCACGTTCCATATAATTTTATATAAAATACCATATAAATGTAATCTTATATTCAGTTGTTTTTCCAATTACTTTTAAAACGAGCGTTTTAGGAGACATGTTGCAGCAGTTAGGGTACATGCTCATGAAACATTGAGCTTTGGTGGGTGATGCAGGCTTGAATCTGGCCTGCAACATGTCCCATTTTCCCTATACTAAAAAATTCTATACTATACTATATTTTAAAGCAGTAAGGGAGCCAGGATCCAGGATCCAACAAACTTCAAACTTCCAAGGGGGCCACAGGATGACTTGACTTAATAATATCTGAATTTGAATATTTTAGTACAATTCTATGGAAGCCCATTTCTGCCATTGAATAAAAACTAAAAAAGGTAATTGCTTTATAATGACTTCTCACAATTCTGGCTTTTTTCCCCATCACAATGCGTGATTACCAAATTGCATTCTGCTTTTTTCTCAGATTAGTGAGACAAAAAACTCGCAATTCTGAGAAATTAAGTTAGAATTGCGATATAAACTCACAATTGCAAGATATAAATAGTCTAAAGTTGCAGGATATGAAACTACACAATTCTGACTTTTGCCTCGCTTGCGTTATAAAAATTGCAAGTGCGAGAATTCAGTCAGAATTGCATGATATAAACTCGCAATTCTGACATTTTTCTCAGAATTCTGAGTTTACATCTCACAATTCTGACTTTTTCTCACAAGTGCGAGTTTATATCTCGCAATTCTGATATTTTTTTTGAGAGGAAAAAAGACTGATATTTTCTCAGATTTATAAGCTTATATTCTCTATAAATAAAGTTTATATCATGCAGTTCTGAAAGAAAAAATCAGAATTGCTGATTTGTATCATGGAATTGAGAAAAAAGGTCAGAATTGCAAGAGGTAACTCAACCTTGCGAGAAAGTCAGAATGTGGATAAAAGTCCAATTTTTATTCAGTGGCAGGAACAGGCTCAATACACACTTCTATTCATATTCAATGTATTAATTATGCTATTAAAATAAAATAGTATGTGGATTATAGTAACTTAATTATAATGCTTAAAAAATACATACAAGAAATCACATTTCTTACAATTTTTCTTTAGCTGTCACAAGCAGAAATATTGTGGGAAATGCTTTTCACTACTGTAAAGTATATTCAATAGTATAATATACAATTATATTTAATTTAAAAAAATAGTTATTCTATACCATTCCATTCCTTACAGAAATATAACACATCCAGAGATCATCATACAGCCATATCTGTCTGCCACTGACCACCACTAGGGGGCAGAGAGTCTACACAAACTGCACAAATATTATCATCTCATCATTTTTAACAAACATCTATCTCTCTTCTGTATCAGTTAAATGGAAGATATTATGATTCCTGCTGTGTCACAGCACAAGACACGGTATTAACTTTTGTGATGGCAATGGAAGAATGAAAGAAAGCGTGTGTGAATCGGAGAACAGAATCAGAGACACGACAGCAGACAGGCTCAGCGGTTACTAGGGAACGGGGGGATATGGACATTTGGAGAGAATTCAAAATCACAGCTGCTTGTATTTGCCTATCAAAATTCCTGATGGAAAGCCAGGAGCATTGTGTGGAATGGCCTGCCTGCTCCTTGGCAGGGTTTCGTCTAGAAATGTTGGCTATTTAAAATGGGAATTTCCAGAGTTTGAGCCGAATTCTCCATCGTCCTTCTCTCTGAGGATCTGGAGCAAAATATACACACCTATCATGACCTCACAGAATGGATGAGCTTGACATTTAATGTTCATAAGCTGCTAATGGCATCAAACTCATCACTCAAAATGTTTCTACAGTCGAAGATATCCAATAAATAATTTCCACCAGGCAGATGGCAAGAAAACCCCCAAAATGCTTAGACTTACATTGAAGTAGGGCCACGGGCCATATCTAGGGACTAGAGGGTGGGCTCTTTTGACGTTAAAATCACCTAGCAACCACCCAGAACACCTTGACAACCACACATTTTCCTCTGAAGTCTAGTTTGCAGATCTGTTTCTCAGAACAGATGCTCAACAACATCATAAACCAACCCAGATACACACACACACACACACACACAAGCTAAAAGATTTCAAAGAGAAAATCCGAGAACAATGGGAAGTTCACAAGCAGTTCAAACCTAGACCACATTATCAAGGTTGTTTTTGCTTTCCAGACTGTCCAATGCACTCCTGATGTTCTGGTATTCTGCTCACAGATAAAGGCACGGTACAGAAGGTCGTGGTTCTGCCGTCAAACGGCTCTCTGGATGAGGATCTAATCCTGGAGGAGCTGGAAGTGTTTAAGGTCTGAGTTCTCGCCACACATCACACATCAAAGTATCTAGAGAAGCAGAGCTGGCAGTGCCACAAAGCGTTTATTAAAACTCAATGTTGTTCTAAAGGAAGGCAGATTTTTAATGGGAACAAAGACTGGGCATGAGGTGAGGAAAAGATTACTCTGTGAGGTTTCTTATGATCTGCTTTGAGTGGCTCGAAATTGTCAAAATAGGTTTAGGCATAATGAATCAATTGATGGACCATGAAATGCCACACACACAGCTCAGTGGGATGTTTAATTTGGCATCTGAACACATGCTCACAAATTTGCACATAAAAACTCAAAACCACCCTAAATAGGCGATTTCTCTTTTAAAATTGTAGTTTCGTTTGATTGATTCAAATGGCAAATAGGCTAAGGATGTCCATTATAATGAAGAGCTAAATCTTTTTAAAAATGTAGTTTAAAACATATGCCCAGCTTTCAGAAATGTCATATTTGTAAAATTGTCAAATGGTGTAACTATCAAGTGAAAAGTAATCACATTTTCCCTCCAAAAGTTAACATTTTTGTTTTTGCTTTTATTTTTGAGTCATGAATACCATGAAATTTTCATGGGGTTATACCATTTGACATTGCCATTTTTGGAGTTGCAATACAAACAAACATTATGGCATCTATAGACGTTCAACTAACATGATCATTATAAGGTGTTTAAAGCACAAATTCTATTTACTTATATTTCTCACACTTATGTGAGAATAGGAATACCACATATTTCACAAATCTAGTTAACAAGCTTATGAATATTTGGACTAAAACCGTAACATCAGTCATTTACAGTGTTATTGTGACTAAGAAGTGTCATGTGACAATCTTGATGCACTGCCACAGATAAAGGAATTATGATATTTCAATATTTTGAAAAAAGAAATAGAATTTGGAATATTTTGAAAAAAGACGAAATGATAAAAATCATGAAAATGCAAATGAAACCCGCTACCAACAGACACATGGAAAAAAATTCCATGTTGGTTGCACCACACTTTTATATAAAATTCTTACAGTTACACCACCTTGACATTTTTCAACACAAACCTGCAGTTGCGAAGGCGCGATCACCTCGTTTTTTTAAGTCTAGATCTAGGCACAATGAGTAGACAGGGATCACTGGATCTCAATGTTCTAGAAGGGGTGTAAGGACTGAGCAGGTCTGTCAGGTACTGAGGGGCCAAATTATTCAGGGCTTTATACACAAATATTTAAAAATCAATTCTATATTTGATGGGTAACCAGTGCAGCGCAGATAAAATAGGAGTGGACCATAATGAAATAACATATAAATAAAAATAAATAATGTTGAAATTTAATATATAAATGTTCATAGGAATGGGCACTGTATGCATGAATTTTATTTATTTTTTGTCAAAAAATAAAAATAATAAAATAAAACTTAATTTACCCTATTACTTTTTTGATTTTCAGAAGCAATCTCCTATCACCAACCTAAGAATCTCATCTAAAAAGGTAACTACATTTATCTAGCTCCATTTTGTGATCAAGTACTACATATAGTAAGTGGGGGTGGAAATGCTGTTGCTTTAATTCTGGGTAATTATCTTGTCACCAGTCCTGTGGGTTAAAGGAACAGCTTTTGAGATATCTGGCTTGTATGTGTTACAGCAACAGCTGTATGTTAGCTCTGAGCACGGAGTTTCCCAGGTGTCTTTGCACCGCTGCATGGCATACGGCTCTGCCTGTGCGGATTGCTGTTTAGCGCGGGACCCGTACTGCGCCTGGGATGGGCTCAGCTGTTCTCGATTCTACCCCACTGGCAAGAGGTACACACACACACACACACACTAACACTCAGGGTGGGCATAAACTGCAGGAGCAGTGGGGCAGAAATAAATGATGAGACACAGCTTTGGTTTCATTTAGTCATAAAGCAGAGACACACAGTCTGGGTTGAAAGATTATTCGTGGAATTTGTACAAACCCCTAACTCTAAATATAAAAATTCATTTTGTCACCATTACATTTTAAAGAGTTCTGGCCTAAGATTTTCCTGGCAGACGATGAAACATATCGAGGGACTAGAATATCAGAGACTTGAGGGTGTGCATTTCTGAATTGGGCCAATAAGCAACTACCATAAAACACGTGCAGTAAAAGTCACTCAGAACACTTTGGCAACTGTGTGGCAACACTTCAGAAACCATCCAGTCTTCGTAACTCAAGACTGTACACATACAGCTTGTCACTCAAACAGAACAGCCCACATATTACATATTCATAAGTATTTACACTGTGGCTTGTTTCAGAACGGAACATGTTAATCTGATACTTTAGCCAAACTGTTTTTCTTGATGCCAGATGTATTGAGTACGGAAAATATTGATGGAAGGCACAGCCATCAAAACATCCATTCCGGAGTATTGAAGTGGAAAAACAGACATTTCCTTTCACTGCACTTCTGACAGCTGAATCGTGTTAATTATGAGAAATTAAGCTAAAATTTGACTTTCATGACAAGGAATGTGTTTTATAAAAAGAATATTGTGCAAACATTCAGGCAGTGAGAGAATGTAAGAGTGAAAGGAAAGAATGCATATATGAAAATCTGTTGGATTAATCCTATGTAAATGTTTTTCCAGGAGAAGCAGAAGGCAGGATATTATGCATGGGAATCCACTGACTCAGTGCAGAGGGTTCAATCTAAAAGGTAATGACTACCTGCATGTCAACACTTGGGCTAAGTCCTAAAGTTATGTGCGGAGACAAGAATTTAAGTTTTCAGTAAGCAGTTTTGTGACAGGCAGTTTGAAAAACCTGTTTCCATTTATTTGATACAAAGTCATTGCGACTTTATATATCATAATGAGACTTTATATCTCACAATTGCGCCTTTGTTTCTTGTAACCGCAACTTTTTCTCGTAAATGCAACTATTTTTTTTTCTCTGTATTTCAAAACTGCATCTATTTCTGACAATAGTTGACAATATTGCTGCTTTTTCTTATAACTGCAGCTTCATGTGGTTAAACGCATAATTGCAAGTTGAAAACTCATGAAACTTTAAAGGGACAGTTCACCTAAAAATGTCAAAAAATTTAAAATTAATTCTGTCATTAATTACTCACCCGTATTTTGTTCCAAACCCGAAAGAGAAGTTGTTGAATAAACTTGTTATTTTAGTTTTCTCTGCGCACAAAAATGATTCTCGTAGCTTCATAAAAAAACGAAAAAGGTTGAAACCGTCAATGGACTGTTTTAATGATGTCTTTACTATTTTTCTGGGCCTTGAACGTGTCAGTTGTGTTGCTGTCTATGGAGGGTCAGAAAGCTCTCAGATTTCATCAAAAATATCTTAATTTGTGTTCCGAAGATGAACGAAGGTCTTACAGGTTTAGAAAGCCATGAGGGTGAGTAATTAATGACAGAATTTTTATTTTTGGGTGAACTTTAATGAAAACTCAACGTCATGTAAAAAGTGTCCACAGACACATCTGCGTAATTGTCAGCAAAAACAGTCCATTGTCAACAGTGTAGTGTTGTATGAATCAGCATTCACACAATGTCACTTTCAAACCAAACCAACTTTTTGTTAGTTAGCACAGTGAATCTGCGAGATCGACTTAAACCAGTTCATTCTTACGGTTCATATAATTCCTGATCACATGGATTCCTAATTAAATGACTGGCTTCGCCACATTGTGCTGCATTTTTACTTTCTTATTGCAAGGACGAATTGTGTTGCTAGGAAATAAGTCACTTCTGGTTGGGACACAAATAATCATTTGTAATACCATCTAGAGCTGAATCAATCTAGTGACTAAGTATTTTATTCATCAACAACATAGCCCCAAATGGATCCATTTTGGCGTTATGAACGTTGTCATAGAAACTAATCATTTCGAACTGCTCAGAGTTGAATCACCAAGTTGTCATCTTGTAATTATGCTAATTCTAACATGAACGCAATGCTAATGCTAAAACGCTCATGCATCAAAGTCATTTTATGACATGTTGACAGTTTTTCAATACTAGCATACTATTTTTATACACATACAATTTTCCTAATGAAATACATACTTTTGATGCATAACTTTAATGCTAACTGACATGCAGCCTCACACCTTTCCCTTTCTCTTCTTCCACCACTCGTTTCCTTCTTTCTCTTATGTTTGTCTGATTCTCTCTCTCCTTGTGAAAGAATCTGTCATGGGACCAGAACACCTGTTCATTTGAATACAATTGGCACAGATACTGTCAGCGATCCAGATGACTCAGTTCAACACTTCAGATGCATCAGAATTATTAAAAAGCAATCTTAACGATGAGTGGAAGCGTTTTCCCAGCTGTACGCACTAAACAAAAGTAGCACAATGTCAAAACAGATGTTGAATGTATGACATCATTGGCCAGTGTACAGGGTCACTTATCAAATTACACACTAATGTGGCCCACTACTCTTCAGAGTATATTTTACGGCATACGGCGTGAACTCAAACCCTATCGTGACCCTCATCCGCAGATGTTAGCGTGTCAGCTGAATTACGGCAGTACAATTACAATTGTTTTAGTAATGTTTTAGTATGCGCTAAGTGTTCGAGAGCTTTGGCTAACGCTTCATGTCTTGTTTCAGCCTACAGGAATGCAGTGGAGATGACTCAGTATGGAGTCAAAAACAACACCACCTTCCTGGAGTGTCAGCCCAAATCTCCACAGGCCTCAGTTAAATGGCTCATTCAGAGAGACAACGATCGCAGGAAAGAGGTCAGAAAACCCTGTCCAAAATGACACAACATTAAACCCTCATCCTCAACAGCCAATACACAGTACATTGCTCCAGGCTATCGATATTTCATTTTAATGAAATATCATCGTGTTTGTAATCATCAAACAGACTGACTCCTCCTAAACTGTCAATGGTGAAAAATAAGAAAATAATAGATGCACAGGGATGCTCAAAACTTATTTGTCATGTAAAGGTCTGGCTTACAATAATAATAATAAAAAAAGAATAAAGACAATATGCAATAGATAACATAAGAGCTAATATAATATAAACATGATCTCCCATACTTAGATTTTATAAATGTATATTTTATGCAAATATAATTATTACATTTATAAACAATATATATATACCAAATGAGTTCTTTTAGTATTATTTTATTAAAAAATATATACAAGTAGTGTATGTATTAGAGGTTTGCGATATGACTAAAAGTTATATATATAAGTATAATAAATATATATCATATATATATCACATAACAGTTATATTTGCGTTAATACGGTCTTTAAGGTATTAAAATGTTTGATACCATAGAAAATGTCATAATTCTTGTCACCAGTGTCAACATCACAAAAAAACTTCTTATTAACTTTACAACATTATTTAGTCAAGAGCAGTGAGAGATTTTCTCTGTTTTGTAGTTTAATTAACATGCACGACAGACAGCAGGAATATTAGACTGCTGTCACTTTAAGAGCTGCCCCGATCCAATTACTGTACACCGTTTTTCTTCACTAGATCCTCATTACTGTATTTACGAGGATACTTGCAAAGACACAGGTGTGTATTTAATAGTTCAAGCCCTATAAAGCAGAAAAAATATCTCCGTCTTCACATGCGTGCGCCTCTCTGACAATGATCAGAAACAGTCTCTCAGACAGCATATAGCCAAATCAGTTCTCTTTCGCTGTTGATTGCGTTTCAACAGCTTAAAAATCACTAGTTTTTAAACAGCAATGCTTAAAAAGTGTGCAAACATGTTTTCATAGCACGAAAGCGTGTAACTACAATAGAGACGATAGTCCAAAATCTCTACCAGTTGACAAATTCCTACCGGTATATCACCCACCCCTAAGCAGTATATATGACTACATTATTCTAAATTAATAAAGAATAAACATTTACAATTTGTACATTCTAAATGGAAGAAACCCCTTTTATAGAGTTCATTCCATTGCAAAAATAGTCTTTTGATCACCAAAACAAACATGTCCCAATACCTAAAAGGACCACAATCTTATCTGGAAAGCTTTTTTTTCAAATGTATTTTTATATTCAATAAGAATTTAAAAGTTACACATTCACGGGTCATTCTTTTCTCTGTGTGCAGGTGAAGCTGAGCGATCGTGTGGTGTCTACCAATCACGGCTTGCTCATCCGTTCAGTGCATTCCTCGGATCAGGGTGTGTATTACTGCCTGGCCACAGAGAATGGCTTCAAGCGCACACTTGCTAAAATCCATCTCCAGATTCTGAGCGAAGCTCTGGTCAGCGCTCTGAGCAATAAACAGTCTCCCTGGGGCTGGGCAGCCTCACTGCACCCTAAAGCCCTGGTGTCAGCCTTCAGCCCTGCGGAGATGTTGGCCATGCACCAATACTGCAAGGAACGCAAACAGATGCAGGGTCTGCAGAACATACAGAACCCCATGAGAGGTGATCTGGGCAAACTCAAACCCTTGCTGGACCACAGGAAGAGCAGGAACCGCCGAAACCACTTACAAGAGGAATAGAGTCGAAACATGAACAAAGGAAATGGATGAAGAGATGACGAAAATGAAAAAAAGACATGCATCAGGAGAGAACTCGAGTGGAAAATAAAGGAGGAGAACGCTGGAGAAGATTCCTCTGTTATGAACCTCAACTGTGGTTCTTCAAGATCAAAGCATCTCAGGTGCTTCCAGTACAGCAGTCTTATATACACGAACGCCCAGAGCAGAGGACTGAGACATCCTCACACACAGGCACTCAAGCCAATTTGTTTCAAGCAGCATAATACAAAATGCCATGTCATTGTTATCATTTTATGTGAATGTGGCATTTCAGAACAAACAATGAAGTTAATACAAAGTCCTTCAAGACCCAATGAAATTGCTTGATGAGGATAGTTTTTTTTTTTTTCCTGTGTTGATGTATTTCCTATTGAAACAGGCATTTGGGGCGAGACATATCGAGGGGCTCGTCCCTTTTTAACAGCCTTTAGTTTACATTACAGCCATGAACATTTATTTCTGCTTGCTAATGCTAGTGAAGTATTACCAAATGGGACAGTATCATTCTAGAGCGCATTTCAACAGACAAAAAAAAACAAAAAAAAAGTTTACTCATCAATATTTTGGGCTGTTTACTGAACGAGAAAAGACTGTAAATTGCAAATGTACATTTGACAAGATTTGTCCAATTTTAGGACTACATATGCATTAGCCTTAGCCTCAAAGCTAACAGACATGGACAAAAAACCCACAGAAATTGTTTTGTTTTCTAGTACATATCGGATAAAATCTTATTAGATATAGATTTTGAGAGTATTCTGTTAACTTATAGATGTAAAGTTGAATTAGCGTCTAAACTATTGATTTCTTCTACATTTTATTTAATATCCCTGCAGAACATTGTGATTAGAAGTATATGCTAGCAATCCAAGTTTAATATACATGCCATGTTTAGGGCAAGACATTTTGGAAAATTTCCATAAAATGGAACAAATTTGTCTACTACCTACAACTCTTCAATAACCATAACTGAACTACAAGGCTACATTAAATATTAATAGTAGTCTTCTAAAGTCAATCAATGGCCTCCCTACATTGAGATGATCATTTGTGGATTAGAACTCATCTCAAGCTTGTAAAAGCTTGTTTTCTAGCAAATGAATTGTTTATGGTCACTGACCAGATCATGAGAATATTTGTTGGAGATAAAAACATGACGCATACACCAAAGTACATCATCCCAGCTGCACCACAGATGTTCATACGGGAAGTGAGAGGGAGAGAAGATGGTTTGGAAGCGTTTCAAACTGTACCAGACAGGTGGCTCTCTCAGCCCATAATACTGTAAAGAGTGTTGTGCTTTGGGAAACATCATTAATCCAAAACACATCATTTTTTCCTTAGAAATATGACTGGTTCGTCATCATTTACTCACCCTCATGACCTTCCAAAAACGTCGGACCTTGAATATAATGCACATGTCGTATGGACCACTTTTCTGAAACGTTTTTGTCCTTTAAGAAGCTTGACCGTCAGTGGTCATGTTTTCAGTATACGGAAAAGAGCAGCATGATCATTCTGCAAAATATCTCCTTTTGTATTCCTGAAAGAAAGAATGACATGAGGGCAAATTTTCACGGGTGAACTATTGGATAAAAATGTTGATTGTATGTGCACGTTTTCTTCTTTTACTAACATGGTATCCACATTATTTTTCAACACAGAAATTAGCCGTTTTCTGAGAATGTGCGAGACTTCTGACTCATAAGCCTAATTGGAAAATAACTATAAGAACAACAAAAATGCAATAAACAGTAAAACTATTTGCGCTACAAACTAGTGTATTAATAATTACAACAATACATAAAAATATTATAAGAAATGCCTGTTTTTAATATCAAGCAGCAAAATGGACAGCTGAAAGCATATAACAATGGAAGCCATGCACATTCAAGTTACAAATGGCTGCATCCGATCTTACGTTAAAAATAAGGTGAATACTGAACCAGAATGAAATCAGTTTAAAGTAGATATTTTGTAAAGCAGATTTACATAAGCCCCAGAAATACCGCAGCGTTTAAATCACACAAGGATAGGCCCAAAAAGGCATGTGATCATGTATATTGTACATCATCGTTATACAGGCACGTTTGATGTTGGAAATGAATGTCATGTTAATGTTTTGTGGTTTGCTCAGTGTGCACAGCTGTAATGTGACTGTCACTCATTTTAGATGATGTATAGCATTGTACAGCCTCCAATTTTGGATTACTCGATGTCTGTGTAACTTACCTCTTTTTGTATTTTGAGTATCTGTGTAAATAGTGAAAACTTCAGCAGAGAAATTCAGTCCCACTTCAGTTTTGCAATAGATTTCTCTATGGCTATTAGAACCATTTCATTCACATTTGTAGTTTTCTCTCTGAAATGCCCGAATTGAATTTTGTGTAATGCCAAATTTCTGATGGTTTTGACTGAATCTGCATTTTGCAGACGTTTCATGTTCACTTTTTTTTTCTGTGGCAATTTTGTGCCCTCTTCAAAAGGCATTTGGAGTAACAATGTGCTTTTAGTCTTGATAATGGGGTGCGTAGTATCCTTATTAGCTGAACACTTATCCTGTAGTACCTTTGAGAAGGTTAATGGTAGGGTGTTCTATTGTTAGGGTGATTAGTTCTTGTATTTGGGTATTGCTATTTTTTATTGATAGAAAGACCGAACAACGGCAATAAACACCCTTTAATCGGTGGCGCGCGTGGAGTTACAACTCTTGTCATCTACATTCATTTTCGGGGTAGTATGTTGTTTGCTTGTTCTTTGTAGCTGTAATGAGTGTCTCGTTTATGTTTAATGGCATGAGTTAAACTCTTTCTATATGGTGTTTTTCTGGTCTGTGTTCATTTGTTTGACATGTCTTCTATGTTTTATCCTTATTTAAGGAGGTGGTCTGTTTCTAACGAATGGGTAGGGTCGCGTGTGTGCTAGCGGGGGGTGGTGTCGGGGGCATGATAGTATGGGTGACTGTCGGTGTGGGTCATGTCTGGTGTGGGGGTGGGGGGGAAGCCAAGAGATAAGAAAAAGTTGTGGGGTGACGATACGGGGCATGAATCTAGGAAGGGGGGGAGGGTTCCAGGAGTTGGGGCAGGGGGGAGTCCGACAGGGACAATTCTTGACACCGTGCGCCGGGTGGAACTAACAGCTGCAAATGGGGCGATCTGAAGTAAGGAACTAGCCGGTGATGTAAGTCTACAATTAAATGAACATCTAAATTGCGTGGTGAAGGAAGGCAAGCATTGCAGAGTACAGCGCAGCAGGCGGATCTAGGTCAAGGGATTGCATAAGCGATGAAACAGAAAACAGAAAATGTGCAGCTGGAATGAGGCGAGAAAGAACTACAAAGCCAAGCTTCAAACTCGGGGATAGGCGCGGTCTGAAGGAACTGAGGAGGATGCGCGCCGACAGCTTGACAGATAGGCAAGGGGGGAACACACAACAACGAAGAAAAAACAATTCCCCCGGCGAATGAAGGGGGAGGCGCGTAAAAAAACCACACAAACCAAACAAATGGTCACCGCATTTCAGAACAACACACCACTCACATATGGTGGTGCAAAGAGGAATAAAATAACTACAACACTGACACTAGCAACACACCGCTGCCATACCGGGTGTCTGCACAAAACGACGGTGAGAGGCCTTGGATCTGTATACAGAACACATGCGCTGAACCGCATCTAGCTGTTCGGGGTCACCCACGGGCGAGACCACACGAACGAACAGATGAACAAGTGGCTACTGACATCAGCGGGGCGAGTCCACGCACAAGATGACAGGAAACCCAAAGCGGTTTCATAAAATTACGAAAAGACACAGGGCTGTTCAACTCATGCAGAATAACAAACACGAAAAGCAAAGAATTCCGCATCGTGTTTGCGGTGTGTGTAATAGGTATTTTAGACCAGATCCCATAATATAACTGATTTGTCAAAGCTCAACAGAATGACCAGGATGAAGGAGAGAAAAAAACAGGGAGGCTAAATAAATGAACCAAAAAAGAGCAACCGCGAGAAGGAGTGTGGTGTCACCGGGAGGTAGCAAAAAGGCGAAGCAATTTGTGGTACGGGCGTGCAGGAACTACGGCGTAACCAAACATGACCAATGAGGTGTATAGGACACAACGCGAACAAAAAGAATCAAGGGAAACAAAGAGGACCGGCAACGACAGACGCGGCATCCATCGTGCTGGGGGGTGGCTGGGGGGCTATCATGGGACAGCCGGCGCCCCCACGGCAAACAGCTGGGGGGGAAAGACAAGTTGAATTGCCCCCACAGTCTAGAAGCACGGGTGATGGCGTTCATGTACTCGTAAAGACAGTGACTATAACAACAATAACAGACTTGAACAGCACCATTATATGAATGGTCATGCAGGGGGATACCTCCCCTGCAAAGGAAAGCACAACCAAAAAAAAGCGTGCTGGTAACTCGCACATAAGGTGAAATAACGCGCCGGGGAGGAAAATAAAAATTGGGTAGAAGTCGTTAAGTTCGGTGTTTTCGTTCACACAAAACAGTACGGCTCCCTAGCTTCAGAAACGACGTGGAACCACAATGAGGGCACAGGAGGGGCAAGGTTGATGGATGTCCGTACTAAAGTTCTGGGGCCTGGAACTTCAGGGTCATTGCGCCGAGCAGGACAGGGAGCTCTTGAGCCAGCAAAAAGAGCTTTATGGGGGGTCCCGAAGATACAAAGGGTTGGTACCGGAGGTGAAAACGACACCAGGTGAGTAATTCTGACAGAAGTGTGCTGCCAGGGTGGTTGAACGAATCCTTTAAGAGGGGTAGCAGGATTAGTGTGAAAGGGGGTGTAAAAAAGTTTTTAGGAGGGTGGCAAAGGTCAGAGGTAAAAATAGAGAAACGACGCAAAAGATGAAAGAGAAATGAAGAGAGACACACCACCACACAGACAGGACACGCCCACAAAGATCGAAAGCACCAAGGATCAGGGGGGTCGGAAAGATGGGCACCCCAGTGTGATAAGTCCTCATACAGGAGTTGGGACATTAGGACGCAAGGAGCGGGTTGACAGGTCAGGGACAAACGATTATCGGATGGTAGGAGAGGAGCAGGGACAGGGGGCAAGCCGTGAGAGCCAAAAAAAACCGGCTGGTGGCGCGGCCTGGAGCATGGATAAACCAGGGGGCAAACCAAGCAGAAACAGGGCCGTGCGGAGGGACCGGGGCGGTGGAAGAAGGCAGAAAGCAGGAGGATACAAGCTCCCCGCCGACGGGCAGAGGAAACAAACCCCTGTGAGCAGCCCACGCAACCCCAAGCCGCTAGGGTCGACAGAACCGCCCTTCGGAGGGAGCACAAGGGGAAATGAAGAAAGCGGGAAGGGACAGGGGTATAACAGAAAGCGGGCCAGAGGGGCCTTCCGCATGAGAAGGCAAAACTTGATATGTGATTTGAGATGTGTAGACGGCAACAACTACGCAAAAAGTACAGAAAATAAAAAAAAATCCAGAAAACACAAATCACAATGAGGCCAAGTTTCACAGTTCCTTGTTTTACTGAAATTGTGCTGACATACAAAACTATTTCATATTTAAATTAACCACAGTACGACCACAAAATAGCAGAATTTTTGCCCTGATAACTATTTAAAGTGTGACTTGATACAATATCAAGAGAAATACAGAAAGAAATAATTTTGCTCCACAAAAATGCAGAGTTTATACTGTAAATTATATAAATAGAATTGCGGTACTCTGCGCGCAAATAACAATTACAATATACAATTCCCACAAAGTGCGCTATCAAAAAATCAAACACACAAAGCACCAAGCATCCCTCCCTTTATTTAACAATCAAAGAAAGTTCGCTATTGCTCGGTTTCGTGCACACCACAATCGATCCGATCAAACAGCTGGCGAATAAGACTAAGCCAACCACTATGAGTCCGATCTGAAACCCCTCCAACAGGTCCATCCGAGAAATCAGCTCTTTCTTGAACATGTCGGCCGTCTCATCGTCCAGAACTGCCGTCTAACACAAATAAGAGACAAAATCTCAGTCAGTCAGCAGTCAGGCGGCACCTAATCCTGCTCTGATGAAACAATCAGATGGTCCAGGGGTCAGACATGTGTGAGATTAGCTGTTTATGGACCGCAATAATTCATCTGATATATCAGATGTACGATTTCAGAAATGACTTGGTTGGTCCCAATGGGTCTAAAGTACCAAATTAAAGTAGAGATAATGTATCTAGAGTGTACTTATTTTATCTAAATGCTTTAGTTGGACCAATCACAACCCCACAGCATATAATCATACACACATATCACATTTGCATGCATTATTTAATATATGCTGTATAAAAAAAATTAATAAATATGATTTTGCTGACTTAACTAGTTGGACCTTAATGCTTTATTTTGACCAATTTTCTTTAATTGGACCTTAATAAATACTTTATTTGGACCAGAATGCTGTATTTGACCTAAATACTTAATTAAACCTAAATGTTTTAGATGAACATAAATGCTTCCATTTGATCTAAATAGTTTAAATAGTTTATTTTTATCTATATGCTTTAATTCAACCTAAATGCCTTCTTTGGACCTACATGCATTAAGTGGACTTACACATTTTAGTTGGACCTAAATGTTTTATATGAACCTAAATGCTTTATTAAACTAAATATACTGAATATAGATAGAGCTATACAGTATATACAGATAGATAGATAGATCACTATATATACTGTATATATAGTGATCTATCAGATAGATAGATAGATAGATAGCCTCAAACTGACATATTTCCGCTATTATAAATGGGAATACTAAGGTTATTATAGGTGCTTTATTGGACCTATATGCTTTAGTTGGACCTAACTGCTTTAACGAAATAGATGCTTCATTAACGCTTACCTCGTTTAACCATAAAATAGGGAAAACTGTGTAGTCCTTGATTTTGTTCAAAATTCTGTGAGAAAGAAAGACACGGGACATCATGTGAGGCCGTGCATGTATGAATTTAGTGTATGAATGACAATGTGTGATGTCTGTTTACATACACAATACTATCCGATGGGCCGTACAGCATGTTGACCTGAAGTCTTTTTGCAAATCTCAGAGTGAAACCTGTAATCTACAAATGACACAAGATGCTTAACCATTGTCTTATCTTAAAGCTTCTTCCTTTTAATAAAAGAAAACTTGTGCAAACTGAAATGGGTTCCTCACCGGTTCTACATCCAGAGCTATGGAGTGCTCATCAAAGTTTGGGTTCAGTCCGATCACACCTTGATGGAGATCATTGCTGCCATAGAGGAAGTGGGGTAGAGAGAGGAATACTGGGGTTCCTGTTGAAAAATATTGAATATAAAAAACTCAAATAATGCATTCAGTAAACTTTAGTTTCAACTTCAGTCTCAGTTGACTTCATACGAGGCCCAAAGCACTGACCTTTACAGGCGGTGAGGTCAAGAAGTCCTGCCGTAGTGCAGTTTCTGGTGAGCACAGGGTTTGTACAGTAGCACTGGTTATCTGGGTTCTCCGCTGGAGAGGCCAGAGCTTCAGGAGGCAACATGTACCGATACACATCGATTCCCTTCAGGTCAACAGTTCCCTTATACTCAGCAGATATTGACCTAGAGGACAAGTATGATATTTATCACAAATGTATATGTTGCAAAGGGGAAGTAGTGTATAAACGCAGTAATCATTATTTTAATAATAAACCAGGGGGTTATTTTCTAATTGATAGACTACACTATGTGTGTTTGTATATATATATATATATAAATATATAATTTATTTTCTTTTTTAATTTTTTAAAAAGATTTTTTTATGCTCACCAAGGGTGCATTTATTTGATCAAAAGATACAGTAAAAACAGAAATATGTAAAATATTATTACAATTGAATATAACTGTTTTCTATTTTAATATAATAATTAAAATGTAATGTATTACTGTGATGGCAAAGCTGAATTTTCAGATCCTTCTCCTGCTTCACTTCGCAATGAGTCATGAACATTATTATCATTATCATGTGAAACGAGGGGCTTATATACAGTGGGTAAGGTAAGTATTCAGACCCCCTTAAATTTTTTTGTTATATTGCAGCCATTTGCTAAAAGCACTGTTAAGTTAAATTTTTTTTCCTCATTAAAGTACACACAGCACCCCATATATGACAGAAAAACACAGAATTGTTGAACTTGTTGGCAGATTTATTAAAAACAGAAAAACTGAAATATCACATGGTCTAAGTATTCAGACCCTTTGCTGTACACTCATATATTTAACTCAGGTGCTTTTCATTTCTTCTGATCATCCTTGAGATGGTTCTAAACCTTCATTTGAGTCCAGCTGTGTTTGCTTATACTGATTGGACTTGATTAGGAAAGCCACACACCTGTCTATATAAGACGTTACAGCTCACAGTGCATGTCAGAGCAAATGAGGATCATGATGTCAAAGGAACTGCCTGAAGAGCTCAAGACAGAATTGTGGCAAGGCACAGATCTGGGCAAGGTTACAAAAAAATTTCTGCTGCATTTAAGGTTCCTAAGAGCACAGTTGCCTCCATAATCTTTAAATGGAAGACTTTTGGGACGACCAGAACCCTTTCTAGAGCTGGCTGTCCGGCCAAACTGGGCTATCGGGGGGAGAAGAGCCTTGGTGAGAGAGTAAAGAAGAACCCAAAGATCACTGTAACTGAGCTCCAGAGATGCAGTCGGGAGATGGGAGACAGTGTAGAAAGTCAACCATCACTTCAGTCCTCCACCAGTCGGGGCTTTATGGCATAGTGGCCCGACGGAAGCCTCTCCTCAATGCAAAACACATGAAAGCCCGCATGGATTTTGCTAAAAAAACACCTGAAGGACTACAAAATGGTGAGAAATAAGATTCTCTGGTCTGATGAGACCGAGATAGAACTTTTTGGCCTTAATTCTAAACGGTATGTGTGGAGAAAACCAGGCACTGCTCAATCACCTGTCCAATACAGTCCCAACAGTTAATCATGGTGGTGGCAGCATCATGCTGTGTGGGGTGTTTTTCAGCTGCAGGGACAGGACGACTGGTTGCAATCGAGGGGAAAGATGAATGCGGCCAAGTACAGGTATATCCTGGACGAAAACCTTCTCCAGAGTGCTCAGGACCTCAGACTGGGCCGAGGGTTTTCCTTCCAACAAGACAATGACCCTAAGTACACAGCTAAAATAATGAAGGAGTGGTTTCACAACAACTCTGTTCTTGAATGGCCCAGCTAGAGCCCTGGCTTAAACCCAATTGAGCATATCTGGAGAGACCTAAAAATAGCTGTCCACCCACGTTTACCATCCAACCTGACATAACTGGAGAGGATCTGCAAAGAGGAGTGGCAGAGGATCCCCAAATCCAGGTGTGAAAAACTTTTTGCATCTTTCCCAAAAAGACTCATGCTGTATTAGATCAAACGGTTCTTCTACTAAATACTTACTGAGCGAAGGGTCTGGATACTTAGGACCATGTGGTATTTCAGTCTTTCTTTTTTAATAAATCTGCAAAAATGTCATCAATTGTGTTTTTCTGTCAATATGGGGTGATGTGTGTACATTTATGAGGAAAAAAATTAACTTAAATGATTTTAAGCAAATGGCTGAAATATACAAAGAGTGAAAAATTTAAGGGGAGTCTGAATACTTTCGTACCCACTGTATTTTTGTGAAACTGTGATATCTTTAGTTTTTACATTATAAAAGAGTCTTTACTTTTCACTTTTGGATCAATTTAATGTCCTTGAAAATAAAAAACTAAAACTATTTGAAAAAAAATTGACTGACCCTCAATCTTTTGAATGGTATTTATTATTGTATTATCCGGCTAAATAAAATTTTAATATATATTTTTTAAATATTTTGTGAAATATTTCCTTTGTTTAAAAAGTATCATTTAGATTTTAAAATTATACAGTTCATTTGATATTTTGCATATGATGCAATAAAATTCATACATTTTTAAGCATGTTTTAAGTGTCAGAATACTTTTTTAGCCATTGTATATGCATGAGTGAAAACACGAGGAAAAATATTTCAAAAGCCTCGAGACATGGTCTCAGTAATACATTTTTAACACTTATCATGTGACTAAATAATAGAAAAGACTGTCTAGCTTTGATCTCCTGCAGTTATAGCTTTACAGTCACACATGATGTATTATGATAAAAGTGAGGAACTGCTGGCCTTACTAGAGTTTTTCTGACATGTGACCCTTCAGAAGGAGTGGCCTGACCTCTGGTGGTAATGGCAAACAAAAACTGGATGCATGAAACCTCCACTTAAATGCATTAAATCTGTATATATCAGGATTCCAGATCAAATCTAATCGGATGCGGAGAGATAAAAGTCCATGAACCCTCATGAAGAAGATAAGACTTTAATCAATAGATTATGAGAACATTGCTGATGAGTGGCATTTCAATACATACAGTGTCCTCATAAAGTATCTGGAAATGTATATCTCCAATTAAATGTATGAATGCCGTAACAAATGGCATTTATTGAAAAGAAAGTTAAGCATAAGCAATTGACTCATAATCACCTTGAGACCACCTGGTTAAAATTTCGTTCTGAAAAAAGTCTAATATCAGATGTTTGCAGATGCCTTGGGTTATATTTTGACTTAAAAGGAAGTAATCTAATCTTTATCATTTTAAAGTGTATTTTATTTACTTTTTCTACTGATTATCAGGGAACAAACTGAAAATACCTGCAGATATCGGAAGAGAAGAAGTACAGGGGTTCTTTCTTGTTCAGGAAAGGGTGGAAGGAGGAACCATCTGTTGACATATGAATACAACATTAAATGTGATTAATGTGTGAAATATTACATTTGTTGAACTTTATATCATATACCTTAGAACACACGATGTCCTTGTAGAAGTGCTCAAAATCAATAGATGATTAATAATACTATAGTATGAGACCTGCACACTATTTCAGCACGGTTTTAGGCAAACAGCTTTGGGGCAAAAGTCATACTACATATTTGCATATATGTCAACAACAATGTAATTACTTCACAATGAATTCCATATCAGTGTAATATGTTCGAGGTAAACTTGCCTGTTCCGTTTATCTTGTTGCAATAAGTGTCATCCCAGTAACTCAGCGATCTGTACAACATTAAGTTTTTGGATGAGATTGTAAGTCGGAGTTTTACTAATATTGTGTTGAAGCATGTGATTGATTCATTGGTTATTAAATCATAAACAAAATTACTGACGGTTGGTTCTGTTTATACAGTATCTACATTTAAGGTCTGGGTCATTTTTAGAGAACAACAAACCTATTTACAACCCAAAGAACCATATAAATATTCTCTGTTACATGAATTCATATACTTACGGTTCACCTGCCCAGCGTTCAATCGTGGCTACTTTATTGATGTCATCTTTGCCTGTGAATACAGTGTATGGTCCATCGATGGTGTCATTGTACTAAAAGAAACAACAACAACAACAAAAAACCAGATAAATACAAAACACTAGAAAGAAAATTTTTGTGGAATTGCTTGCAACTGCTTATTCTATAACAACTTTCATTAAAACCTCATGGTGTCCTTCTAAAGCAGCAGAACAATAATTTTGCTGAAAATATACTCACCCTCAGGCCATCCAAGATGTAGATGAGTTTGTTCCTTCATCAGAACAGATTTGGAGAAATTTTGCATTACATTTCTTTCTCAACAATGGAACGGGTGAATGGGTGCCGTCGAAATGAGAGACCGAAAAGCTCATAAAAACATCACAATAACTCACAAATAATCCACACAATTCCATTCCATTCATTATTGTTGTGTGATTCAAGAAATACATGTTTTTTAAATAACAAATTCATCATTAAGATTTGTTTAAAACTCAACCTCGGTCCCATACCATGCTTTCTTCAGTAAAAAAGTCATTTCGTCTGAATCAGGAGAGAAATATGCTCAGATGAAACACTGTTTACAAGTGAAAACAGTCCAAAAGAGTTTTAAACATATGTAAGTGGATTTCACTGTGAGAGGACAACAGGGGATGGACTTTTTCACTGAGGGAAGCGTTATTATGGATTATGGACTCATATTTTGGCCAGAAGCGACAGTTTAAAGTTAAAACACCTTAAAGATGAATTTTAGTACAAACATGCAGCTTTTCACTTCACAAGACATTAATTGATGGACTTAATTGATGTTTTTATCAGCTGTTTGGACTCTCATTCTGGCGGTACCCATTCACTGCAGAGGATCCACTGGTGAGCAAGTGATGCAGGTACATGTTTCCAAATCTTTTCAGATGAAGATGCAAACTCCTCTACATATCCGAAAGGCCCGCCGGTGAATAAATATTCAGCAAATTTGATTTTTGGGTGAACTATCCCTTTAAGTATTCTTACAGTATTCTTAGTTTTTTTCATTCTTACATACATCTTAAGTTATATATTTGCATATGTTACAAATGATTTTGCTCATTCCCAATAAAAATGGTCTAATTGCATTTGAATATATGATATAGTTTATCAATTATGAAGCTTTAAGCATCCAAGTGAATGCCATGAAGCCTTACTGGATAAAAAACTCCAAGCGTGCTGCCCAGCATTGGGTCTTTGTAGCCCCACAACAATTCCTTAACAGTCCTCTTCTGGAAGAGTGTGGAACCGGAGCTCTGGATGAACAAGTTTGCAAGACTGTGATCTAGTAAACTGTAAACACCCTGGAAAAGAAGAAAATAAAGTTCACATTGATCACAGCATAAGCATGGAACCATAACCTGTCATAAATTCATCTGCCTAATAAAAACTTGGAATTAACAACACGAGTAAAATTTATTAGCATGTATTACCTCTAAAGCACTTTTATACGACTGAACATCACCTAGAATTATAAATATAATCTGTGACAGTGGATATGAGGTGATGATTATGCAGCATTGTTGGTTACATTTTAACATGGGTACTGTGCTGACTCTTGACAGAGAATCACAGATATCAACATTTTATCAATGATATGACAAACTTTAACTGACTTGCTTCACAGCTGACAACCAACATTGAAGCAATGTTATCAATATCAGGGGTCAGCAACCTTAAGCGAAAAGAGTTTGTAAGAAATATTAATATTTCATGTATTTACTTTATTATTAATATACACTTACACAATTGGTTAAAGGGTTAGTTCACCCAAAAATGAAAATTAGCCCATATATTACTCATCCTCAAGTCATCCTAGGTGTATATGACTTTCTTCTTTCAGACGAATCCAGTCGGAGATATAATACAAATTGTCTTTGATCTTTCAAGCGGTTTCATGGCACTCAGCGGGTGTTGCATGCTTCAGTCCAAAAGAAGTTAAATAAAAAGCGCCCATCCATAAAAAAAAAGTCTCACACGGCTCCGGGAGGTGACAAAGTCCTCCTGTAGCGAATCGATGCGTTTTGTAAGAAAAATATCCATATTCAAAATGTAATATTCACTTTAATCTAGCTTGTGCCAGCAGTTGTACACAGAAGCAGCTCCAGGAGCATGACGTATGAGTTCAGCGCTGTGCATGTGCCGGTGAGTCTCGTGAAATCCAACGTTTGTTTACAGGAGCAAAGGAAACAAAGTTTCCTTACAAAGGAATAACAGTCTCCTCTTGGCTTATATCGAATTCCTCTGACATTCTTTACAAATCCTCGTTTTGCACTTCTAATAAGTGACCGTTGTTTTGTTTTGATCTCTCCGCTGTGCTTCCGCATTCGTCACTTCTGAGCGGCGCATGCGCAACACTGAAATCATACGTCACCCGCACGGAACTGCTTTCCTTTACAACAGTGAGTGCAAGCTACATTAAAGTGATTATTACGTTTTGAATATGGATATTTTTCTTACAAAAACGCATCGATTCGCTACAGAAGGCCTTTGTTCACCCCCCGGAGCCGTGTGAGACACTTTTTTTTTTAATGGATGGGTGCTTTTTATTTAACTTATTTTAGACTGATGCATGCAACACCCACTGAGCAGCATTAAACAGCTTGAAAGATCAAAGACAATTTTTTATATAACTCCAACTGGATTCGTCTGAAAGAAGAAAGTCATATACACCTAGGATGCCTTGAGGGTGAGTAATTTATGGGCTAATTTTCATTTTTGGGTGAACTAACCCTTTAACATGTTGGGATTGGTATTTTTTTATGCTTTTGCTGGAAGCCTCTTATGCTCACCAAGGCTGCATTTATTTGAAGATACAGTAAAACATTAACACTGTGAAATATTATTACAATTTAAAATAACTGTTTCTATTGTTATACTTTAACATGTAATTTATTGAACCTGCATTTAACTCTGACGGCAGAGCTTAATTTTCAGCAGCCATTACTCCAGTCTTGAGAAATATGCATCCCATCAACTCGCCGTGGAGGACAAGGGAGGAAAACAGACAAAGAGAAGGACAGAAGGGCGAGAAAGATGGCAAGAGAAGGTTGTCGAAATACATACTGCTACAGCTAGATTGAGCGATGTGAATACGTCCTCCTCTGTGCCTACTGACATGCTAGGCTCAAAGATGGCTCCCAACGGCAGCACAAAGGACACAGTGTAGTTATCATTGAAGGTGATATTGGTTTTGGGGATAAAACGCGTCCTAGAGGACAACAGAGAGCATGAGAGCGTATTAGACCACAAAGAAATACATTATGAGCATTTAGTTAGGTTGTGTTTACTGGTCATATTACTATATAGCAGAGAAAGGCCATACTTTATAATGTATAACAGAAATGTCATGACAAGTAGATTATGAATAACATTTTTTGTTTTTATTAATTATTTGTATCCTTGGTAATTAAGTTAATTGATCCCCCTAATGTAATATAAAAGCGTATATATGTATATACAGTATCTATATATATATATATATATATAAAAAAAAAACAGATAAAGACAACAATTAGTGAGGTCGTGACTTGACATGTGGCCAAGTATGGTGACCCATACTCGGAATTAGTGCTCTGCATTTATCCCATCCACAGTGCACACACACACCGTGAACCCCACCCGTACATGGGCAGCCATTTTTTGCTGGCGTCGCCCGGGCAGTTGGGTGCCTTGCTCAAGGGCACCTCAGTCGTGGTATTGAAGGTGGGAGAGAGCACTGTACATTCACTCCTCCCCACCTACAATCCCTGCCGGTACGAAACTCGAACCCGCAACCTTTGGGTTACGAGTCCGACTCTCTAACCATTAGGCCACGACTTCCCCTTTTATTATTTTTTAATAAAATTAAAACGTTCAATAGTACTCACATTTCAGTAAACTACTCATTATATTACTTTCGAACTTTAGAGCATTATATTACTTTTTTGTAACATTTGCCTTAATTAGATAAGCATCATCCCATCAGATAAATTTGGGCTTTTCAGCATACAACAATTAAATGACAACAGCATGAAAAAACTTTTGAACAAGCGTTGTTGATATTGCTTACGTTGACATTGTCTATTTTTAAGCACAAGTTTCAGAAGTAGGTAAAAATGGCCTATATTTTGGCAAACGACTGATGCTTTGGGATTCTTTCTGCTTTATTTCATGGAGTTGTTAGAGATAGGGATGTTTCGGAGTACATTTTAAAGCTCAAAGAGTGAATTTGCTCAATTTTACTTTCTCTATCTTTAAGTGATAAAGAAGAATGGTTTGTTTAGATGAGTATTGATTGAAAATCTATTTATATAGCAAGTCTTACCTGTACGTGTACGGTCCTTTCTGCACCAGCACAGGTTTGGCCCCTTGACTTAAAACGTCATCAGGGTTCTGCACGTCAAACAGCCAAAACTGCCTGTACATCGGCGTGTCTACAGACGTCCAGGTGTCAAATGCTAAAGTCCCGTTTTCCAACACCGTTTCCTTTAGAGACACAAAACATACTTGGTGTCAGATACTCTATACACTTTTATACTACATTGTGTACCATTCAAAATGGGATAGGCTGGGGCAAGTTGTCACAATCCAATGAATATTTCTCAATATGTTGTTATTTTCAGTCAATTTCTGTATAGGCAAACACCTTTAAGTCTACAATAATGCTACAGAACATTTCCAATGTTTGTTTTTTTTTGCCTAAATACAGAAATAGAGCTTATTTAACACACTGTCATTGACCTTGACACCATGAGGTAAGTTGAGAACCTGCTGTTTAAATACATTAAATATAAAATACTATCTAACATACACAATTTGTCTTTATGTGAAACGTATTAGATGCTATTTAATGGCTTTTCAGCGAAATGTATAGTTTATTAAAGAGCAAAACACGTACAATTCTAATCAATAAATTGCATATAAAATACATGTGACAACTTGCCCCAACTATACATTTATTAAGAAATGCCCTTGACCCATAAACCCCATTTTATTTAATCTCATACAACATTGATAGTACGTTGTACCCTACACTGATTGTTCCTAAATTATTCAGAATATTTGTCCACAGCAACTTCATCATGTACTGTATATGCCTTTCTGGAAGATCTGCAAATGCATGTGCGCCGAATATTGATATAAAAAGACGACGACTTACCGTGTGCACGGTGTTTCCAATGAACATGTTGCCCACAGGGATGAGAATCCCACCCAGCACGGCGATCAGGGCGCCCAGCACGGTCCCTGTGATGAGCCCGCATTTCAGATCACAGCAGGTCATGATGGCGAGCAGCAGCCTGGACCAACAATGACCGGCGGCGCGTCAGGTGCGAGCATGAGGTCGTCCTGGGAATTATGTAAGTTCCAGGGATCGAAGGTTGCAGAGGAGGAGATTTAGGACTGGATTGCTGCGCATCACACCCGGAGACCCTCGTTAAGACGGAGTTATCTGAGCGCGATAACGCGCTGCTGGGCGCGGAGCGGGCGCGTAACGCACGGCACTCAGAAGCCAAGGCCAATGTCACCATCAGACGAGAGCTAAGCTTTAACACAGGTTAAGACTCAAGACTCAAATCGACTTCGAAAAGACTTGAGAGCCTCAGAAAGAGAAAAGGAAAAGGGGAAAGTGCCATTTCTAGATTACAAATAACAGTAATAACTGTGAATGTAATGTATTCTAACATTATCTAATATATGTTTATTAAATGTTGATTTTAATTTACTTTTGAACGTTCTATAATAGCTATCTAACAGCATAATTTCTCACAAAATATAAAAGAAATAGAAGCATAATTTTATAGAACCCAATATCAGATCACTAAAGCTGCAATTAATCAATCAGAATCAAGCATTTCAGGCAGTCATATGCGTGTATATACTGTACACTTTTTACGTATAGCCTATAGTTTTTGTGAATATAGCTATTCCAATCAGAACCAAGCAATCCAGACAACCATGTGAGGGGGGAAAAGATACAATAGAATAGAATAGAAAATAGAAAATAGAATATCAGACCACTGAATGTCCCAAATAACCAATCAGAATCAATCAATAAAAATATGTTCATTCCCTGACATTTAAAATGATATTATATTTAGAAGCAGCTGTGGAAGTAGCTTAGATAATGGACATATCAAATAGTAAACCAATAAAAAGTTCAAGGGTTGTTTTTATTAGTTATTGCTGCGCTGCATTAGTGGACTACATTTTATATCAGGTATTGTACTTTCCCTCTCACGTGTGCTCTCTCTCTCTCTCTGTGTGTTATAAAGAGAGAGAGAGTTGTTTTTCAGTGTTATCTCTAAGTAATGTTATCAGAGTGAAGTTTTAGCTTGTACTGTCCTCTAGTGTTCATGGGTTTCAGTTTGTCTGCAAGACTGCAGTGTGCTGATGTTTCTTGACACGGCTGTCAGAGTGAATAAAGACAATGTAACTGTAGTTACATGTGGGGTTCTTGGGGTCCTTTCAGGGAATACACATAACAACGGGCAGCTTGAATTTACTTAGTTGCTTTGGAGAAAAATAAGATACATACATCTAAATATAAATATAAACAAATATACATCTCTTCTTTATTTTGAAATCGTGTAAAAGAAATTTGGATGAACTAGTATTTTCCCGTACAACCATTTCATATGAGCTTCATGCAACTATGTCTGCCAATTAAGCAGGAGAGCCAACGCAAGTTTATATAGACAGGGCACTAGAGGGTAGTGTTCAATAACTGGTGGCAAGTTGTACAAAATTTTGTGTGAATTTTCCTTGCTACTGCTGCCATAAAACAGTAGGTCTACAGCGTGACGTCACAGTAAACACACATTTTCACAATGACCTATCTGTCTGTATTACAGTAGCTAATATTTTATATATTTATAGAATAACTATATTAGTGTGCACAGAACTATTATTGCTAGAGTTTAACTTCCCAGCATGTATAGAAGCATGATTTATTATTATTATTATTTTTTAATAAAACTACATTTGTTAGCTGTCACCATTGTTGAGATATGCTTAGTGTCATTATTATATTTTACCCTTTTATGAAAGATTATTTATGAATACATTTATAAACGATTATATTTTTAAAATGCTGACTCTTTAAAACAAGGTCTCATTTGTTAATGTTATCAATTCATATTTGATCATGTTAGTTAAAAATAGGCTACAATTGTATATATTTTCATGTAAGTTCACAGTGCATTGATGTACATTTTTGTTTTTAAAAATGTATTAGTAAATGCTGAAATTTACATTACCTAAGATTAATAAATGCTGTAGAAGTACTGTTCATTGTTTAAGTTAACTAATATAATAACAACAAATAAAAGGTGTTGTAAAGTGTCATATATCTGTAAAACATTGCCAAATATAGTGTCGATTACAGTTTTGATAGACTTATGATAGACAAAACATTTTAATATTCACAGGATTTTACTCGAAAATGTGGCATGTTTTTCTAAAGCATACTAGCTAAATTGACGAAAGTCACCAAAAATGTAAAGTGTAACTCTCTAAACACATTGTTATGTTCAGTTCCATAGTTTTGACAAACCCATTATTTTGATTATCACCTGGCTCATGTCCTTACTGAACTGTAGAACTGTCGCAGACAGTCACGTACTTTGCATACAAGCTGCAATAGCCTCATGTGACATGTAAATGTGTGGTTACAGTGTTGTAATCCTTGGAGATCCAATGCAAATGCTCACTCAAAGCAGTTGTGTTTTCCCTGTAAGGTCTGAGGTCACTGCCTAGTTTATCTGCTTTAACCTCACAGTCATGCTTGCATATTAAAAGGCTGATCCTCGACCGAGGAGTGATGGTGTAATGATTTTTGAGGCTCTTTCTGCAAGCTACGCAGGATTGTCAGCAGTGTTGATGTTGCAGTGAGGTGTGGTCACAGTTCATTTGACCTTGGAACATATGGTCCGTTGTGGCACTGGCATCTGTGATGGGTCTATAGGACAAACTCATGAACCTGAGAAAACAACTGGGACGCTGAGATGAATAGAATAGAATAGAATAGAAAATCCAGTAAACAAACACATGAGCATGCATAATGAAATTGCATAAACATGCATACAAGAACATGCATAAAAATACTACATTCATAAATTCATTTATCCATTTAAAAAGTACAAAGTCCGTTATGTTAATATATTTTAACAGCTTACAAGCAACAGCTGCCAATATCCACCTTTTGAATGAATGGTATATTGACTAATGGTATATTGAATAGAGCATGAAAAGAAATAACATTATAAAAAACAACAACAAATATTTGATTTATTGTTGTATTTTTTATTTTTTTTAAATTACTATAAGTTCTAATATTTCAAGCAAATCTACTCATTTGCAGATATACTATCATTTTTAAAGAAGAGCAGGTACGTTTTAATGTTTTAGCTCAAAGAGGCCTACAAGAAGGGTTTTGTGATTTTGTCCCATTTACCTTCTTCCCAGCATGCACTAGAGCATGAATAATTAATATGGCTGCATTGTTTAACCACTTGCTGCTTTTATTTACACTGTTGTTGATTTAGTTGCCATGTTTAGTTTACATTACCCTTGTCAGTTTGATTACTGTCACCCTTGCTGTGTTTCACATATTAAATATTGAGGCCTGATTGTAGTAGATTTAAGTTAATGTTTTTTGTGTGTGTGTGTGTTTTGATGATGAGTTGTTTATGTGATGTTGTTAATAGTTTAACTCCGTAAAACCCTGACATACAAATAGTATTCAGAAAGATCAAATACTTTGAAATGGAACAGTTTATTGAATCTTTGCATGTTTATTGAAAGTTTCCAAATGTGTGTTTTGTTTTGTATCGTATTTGCTATATCAGGCTTTTATGGCCCATATGAGAATATGGAGCTTACACTCAAGAAGTAAAAATAAACATTCATTAATCCAATCATTTTTATTCAGAGGCCCAAACTGAGCAATTATTGTGTTTTTATTGCCAAAAAGTATAATGAAATGTAATGCAATAAAAAGATGAAGAGATGTAGCAATAAACGTTCATCAAAAGCCTGATGCATCATATTTGATAAATACATTGTTCGGATTTTTTTTTAGAAAAAAGGATGAAAATTCAAGTGAGCTTTAGTTGCTTCAGTCCAGTAAGTGCTGATTTCGAAATATTATTATAAAAGTTATTCTTTTATAAACCATTAAATATTCACACAACAAAAAAACACAACCCGAAAGTAGACATTTTTTAAAGTATAAAGGCGTTTTAATTGCTAAAAAAGTATCAACTATCCATTAGAGGGCAGAAGGCAGACGATTGTGTACAAGATTTCAGCAAAGTTTTGATCGTGCTGATAATTTAGAGGCCAGAAATTAATTTATCAATTCTAATATACCCGTAGGCTTTATAGGGTTAAGACATGAAGCATAACTCTCAATGACATGAGAAAACATATGTCGAAGCACAAAATATTGGATCATTTAAAACCATGTAACTGTTTGGCTAGAAACAATTTAAGAAATCTCTTGCTTGAAAATTTTAATCTAAACAAGTAACTATTATGGCAGGTTTTAAGCCATTTAAAAGTCATTAAGACAGCTTAACATAAGTTCAGCCAAGATATTTACTTAAGTACATGACTACAACAACATTGTACAACTCATTTTGACATTGTCAAAGCAAAATGTAATTATTCAGACACCAGATATCATTTAGTGGGTGCAGGACACGATAGTTCATTTATATAAGTGAGGATAGCAATAGACAGTCACGCATATCAGACCTCCAAAATTACTTAAATACAGGGCACTACCAGTAAAACTGATGAAAATTTGGGACGAAAAATTATTCAGACACTTTGACGTGCCGGGGGCATGGTGGTGTGTTTCTTAAGTGAATTTTTTTCCCGCGTTGGGGGGGGCCCCCTCCTTTCTTTCTTTCCCTTTAATTGCTAATGCGACCATACACAACCACGCTGACTCAAAATTAAGCATTGCTTCGTAATTGTCGACCCTATTGGTATTATCCAATTGTTTGTGTACTTACATTTAACAGCTGATCAGCTATTCAAACAATTATTACCTACCCTTTCCTTCTTATCACAGTAATCTGACATTATCAAGATGAGTTCTTGTCATATTTTATTACCATTTTCTAAACTATAGCGAATGGAAAACAGCACCACTGCACAGAAGACTCCACCTCCTCCCGGCGACCAGGTGATGATGCTGTCCCCGGACAGCGTGAGGAGATCCCTCAGCAGGATCAACGCACGCAAAGCTCCGGGTCCTGACAACATTCCTGGGCGTGTACTGAGAGACTTTGCAGTGGAACTCACCGATGTCTTCATAGACATTTTCAACATCTCGCTAAGTCAGGCTGTTGTCCCCACATGCTTCAAAGCTACCACCATCATTCCAGTCCCAAAGAAGTCGTCTCCATCCTGCTTCAATGACTACCATCCAGTTGCACTTACCCCCATCCTCATGAAGTGCTTTGAATGGCTAGTCATGCACCACATCAAGTCTGCCCCCCCACCCTCCCTGGACCCCTTCCAGTTTGCATATCCGTCAAATTCCAACACAATCATCCACTCAACAGCTCATTCACAAACTGGTCAGGCTGGGGCTCAACACTTCGCTGTGCAACTGGCTGTTGGACTTCCTGACTGGAAGACCTCAGGCAGTTCGGGTCGGCAGCAACACATCCAGCACCATCACACTGAACACTGGGGCCCCCAAGGATGTGTGCTGAGCCCCCTCCTCTTCACTCTGCTGACCCACGACTGCAAACCGTCACACAACTCCAACCTCCTTATTAAGTTTGCGGATGACACGGCTGTAGTGGGTCTCATTAGCAACAGAGATGAGACAAACTACAGGAGCGAGGTGAGTCGCCTGGCCGGGTGGTGCAGTGAAAATAATCTCTCTCTGAATGTGGAGAAGACAAAGGGGATTGTTGTTGATTTCAGGAGAGTGCACACTCAGCATGCTTCTCTGTCCGTCAATGGTGTGACTGTGTAGAGGGTGAGCAGCACCAAGTTCCTGAGTGTGCACATCACAGAGGTCCTCTCCTGGACTGACAACACCGCAGCACTGGCCAAGAAAGCACAGCAGCGTCTCTACTTCATTCGCAAACTGAGGAGAGCCAGAGCCCCGGGCCCCATCATGTGCAGCTTCTACAGAGGCACCATAGAGAGCATTCTGACGAGCTTCATCACTGTGTGGTATGGTGCCTGCAATGCGTCCTGCCGCAAGACACTTTAACGCATAGTGAGAGCAGCTGAGAAGTTCGTTGGTGCCTCTCTCCCCTCCCTTCTGGACATCTACAACACCCGTCTCACCTGTAAAGCCCTCTGCATTGCAGGTGATCCCACCCACCCTGACACACAGCTTCTTCAGTCTGCTGCCATCTGGGAGGAGACTGTGGAGTCTCCAGGCCAGGACCAGCAGACTGAAGGACAGCTTAATCCATCAGGCTGTCAGGATGCTGAACTCCCTCCCGACCTTGCCCCCCCCTCCCTTCTTTTGCCCCACGCACCACTAAACTCTGACCCTCTAACGGACTCTCCCACCCCCCCCCCCCAAATACACACACACACACACACTGGTGCCTTTAAATCAGTCTGAATAAGCGCTTTTTGCACATACAATCATTATACTCGTCACTGTTTGTTTACTCTTCAATACACTTCACTGGTTTGCTACTCATAATCTGCCATGTGCCCTTGTGCGCGTTACATATGTTACTTTTTTTTTTATTTTTATTTTTTACATTTGACCTTACTTGTATATTTGTATAGTTGTATTTTTATATTTAATCTGTATCTATCTGTATTTATGTTCTACTGTTAGTGTTATCTGTATGCACCAAGGGTCTGAGAGTAACGCAATTTCAATTCTCTGTGTGTATGTGCTGTACATGTGGAAGAATTGACAGTAAAGCAGACTTGACTTGACTTGAATAATGTGAGAAATGTTGAAAGGTGTCTGAATACATTTTGGTTTGCCTGGGTAGGATAAACCCCCCAGAAATGAATTTAATAGCTCCCATTCATCCTGTGAGTCTGTTTGAAACTGGACACAGGCCAGAAGAGCAAAGCAGCCGTTCATTGGCACCAAGAGATGCTCGCCAGCATCATTCATGTCCTTTACTGCTGATGCTGAGGCCAAGCGCGCGTCCCCGCCTTGACACGCGGACGCGCATGCATGCACGCGAACAGGAAGCAGCGCGCGCCCGTCAACACTGACGCGCTGGGGAACGGATCGCGACGCGTCTACGGACCTGTTTTCATCCCTTTGAAGGGATTTACGGTGAAATAACGGGGGCTAACGGAGCAGTCTTGATCAAACGAGGCAAGAGCCAGACCTTGTCCTCCGTCTTTTGATTTTCAAGACCCTCTTTTGCGCTCGGTTCTTGGCTTTCTCGTCTAAAGAAGGGCGTGTGGTTTTCCGGAGAGAGCGCTGGTGCATGCTGATTGAAACGGTTCGGATCGTCGCGAGGATGGGCTGCACGTTAAGCACGGAGGATAAGGCGGCGGTGGAGAGGAGTAAAATGATCGACAGAAACCTGAGAGACGACGGAGAGAAAGCGGCCAGAGAGGTCAAACTCCTGCTGCTCGGTAAGAAACAATTCAACATATCTGTTATAGCTATGAGAGACCTAAACTGTCCCGTTTCTTTGTTATAACTGCATTACACAGTCACTAAAACTGTATTACGCTCTAGTTACCGTTAAAAAAGTGACGGAAAGTTTGGTTGTGCAGTAATGGTTAAGTTACTCTTTTGATGTCCACCCTTTAGGCTACCCAACCCGTTAGCTTTTATAGTTTTATTATGTTTATATTGCTTTATATGTTTCATAACCGTCGAAATAGTCAGCGTTTTACTTTGTTCAGAATTATTATAAATTATTAATAACAGGACATTTGGACTGAAGGAGTTATTGATCGTTCCAAATGGGCTAAATGGCCACAAAGTAACAGAGCTGTCATTGAAAACTGTCGCAATGCACTCAAAACAAACCCATACACACATTATGCGATGCATTTGATGCTAATAGGAGCATTTTTTGAAGGGTCCTTTGGTAATGAGCTGCTGCGGTGCTGATGGTTTTATATGTAGGAGGGGTCTGACAATGGCGACCTGTTGCTTCATTCTGCTCTTAATGTGAAATGATGGTAGATTTGATCATGATGTCTCATGCAATTGAGCATCTGTGAGTTTCCTGAAATGTCACATGTGTTTAAACCAGCACACGTAGACGTGTGATACATTAAATAAACATTTGAGATAAACAGCATCTATCATGGTTCATGATAGATGAAGGCAAGTCTTGTGTTTAAATGGGGTGTATTTGTGGGTGACATCTGGGCTGCTGTAGCAAACCCTAATCCATACCCAGAACTAACCAGTCCCCTTAAATCTAACTGTCTGTCCCAACTAATCCTAAACTCTACCCATAACTATCCAACTCTAGCCTATGAATCAACAATAAGGACTGTGAGAGACTTTTCAGCCAGTTAGCCTTCCATCTTGGACCAGAATTTTGATCACATAAATGATATAATCAGCTAACACAAATCATTTTCCCTTTGAAAAAACAACAACACATTTACATGTTTGAAAAATGTACAGCAATACATTTTTACAATATTAAATGATGAATGTAAAACTGAAGAAGTTTAAATTTGAAAATGCAGCTGAAATATATGTCTGAAAAAATGTTCATTAATACATATTTTATATATTTAAAATAAATAGTAAATAAATGTAAAAGTTACAAGTTCAGATGTAGCCATCACTGGTACAAAACAACATATAGAGTAAAATTCAATTTTATAAAACATATTATTTTTCTGAACTACTCACAAAAAACCTTACTGTTAAGTCTTGGTAGTCTGTATCTGTAAATATCCAACCCTAATCCTGATCGTTTTCTGCTATAAAATATTAGTTTAGTAAAAGGCCTTTTTATGAATTAGGGATAAAATAGAAGCATGGTTTATGTCAGTCAGGCTAGCATAATAGAAACAATTGAATTAAATGAAACATTTATTTGTTTTCATCTCTTAGCACAATACACATAATTCAGCCAATAGTAGTGTGATGTATTTAAGGCCTACAAGATAATAGTTTTCCATTCCTGAGTGAGCGTGAAAAGGCAAAAAAGATGGCTAGATATCATACTGATGCCAGACAACGGATACATAATTTGCGTTTCTCACAGTGCGTGTCTGTTGCATTAATCTGTCATTTTATGTTCAAGCCGTACTGTCTGAAGTCATCCTGACCTCAGTACACACTGCTTCTACCGAGATGTTAGCGAGATGGTATCTCAAATGCTGCCACTCGTCTCCAGGCAACACGCAGACGCACACAGACACACAAACTCAATGTGTTCAAATTACCCATAACAGTGGCACAATGGAGTCTGGTGAAAGGAAGGAACCAACACACACACACACACACACTCTTGCTCTCATCTTGTGCTCTCTCGTCCTCAATCATTATATGGAGACCTGCTTTGCTTGCTTGAAAATGACCAGCACATGGAGGGTTTGGTGACTTCATGTGTTTGTCTAAAACACAACTGTACCAGGCACTGGGTCGTAGTGAAGCCTGTGAATATCTCGCTAGGGTTCGTTGACACCTGACGTGGTTTAGCAGCCAGAACACTCACACGATGAAGCAATCGCTCAACGTGCCGAATGTTTGGCCGTAATATGCTGTAATATGAGCATTTCAATAAGCGGTTCAACTGTGATAAGATCCAATAATATTTTAAATCTAATCCATTAGAGAGAAAAAAGAGCCCTTTTATATTTTTCATAGCAAGATATGAGATTTTTTTTGGCCAGTAATCTTGTAGATTTATATGAAAGTAATTCATCATACATAGCACATTTGCGGTGAAGTGAATATGATTTTCTTTTAGTGTCAATTCTCATATCTAAAAACATGGTCAATGGTGAATATATTGTTGATTATGTAGCTCTTTGGAATATTTGATTCTGATTGGTCAGTGTTTGCATTCTTTGGTGGAATATTTTAAATATTCTTTCTCACATAATAAAATAAATAGCCTAAATATAGTTTAATTGGTAACACTTTACAATAGGGACCGATTCTCACTATTAACTAGCATGCCTATTATTAACGTATTAGCTGTTTATTAGTACTTATAAAGCACATATTCTGCATGACCATATTCTACATCTTTAATCCTACCCAATACCTACATTTAACAACTACCTTACTAACTATTAATAAGCAGCAAATTGGTTTATTGAGGCAATAGTCGTAGTTAATGGTTTGTTAATAGCGAGAATTGGACCTTAAAATAAAGTGACACCATTACATTATTATTATATTTAATAATAATTTAAAAATAATGAGCAGGGTAACACATTTTCAGTTGGTTATCACAAAATAAGCAAATAAAATGTTTTGCGATATTGATCGGCTTACTGTTTATTATAATTTATATGTAGGTTAAATGATATAATCTGGTGATCAGTGATGATCAGTTTATTTAGACAATATTTTCTCAAAATATTTGAAAACAAAAGCACATTATCCTAATTAAAAAAACAAAGGTTAGTCCATTAACAAGGTTGGATGTTAACAGAAAAGTTTAATTACTTTTCAGAAGCCAAGTGAGTACAGCTTTTGGCGGATGATTTTGGCTGAAAATATCAAATTAGCCAAATGCTGACCGATTAATTTTTTGGGCTGATATGTATCAGTCTATCACCAATCTCCTCCAGTGATTTTTTTCCATATGGTGTTTGGGTTGATTTTCATTAGATGTTGTTTTTGCAGCTTTTGGCAGGAAATGGCTAGTGTTTGTGCACCATAGAGATCGGGGTGTGGTGTGTTGCGGATCATAACCTGAAGCTTGTGTGTGATAATAACCCAACTGATTGCTGGACAGCTGGTCTCAGCGGAGGTGTGTGTGTCGTGTTTGGAGCTACGGGGGTGAAAACAAACTGACTGGGCCTAATGTAGCAGCACTAATGTCTGTAAACCATGTAAACCTCGGACCATCTCTCTCTTGATCACACACACACACACACTGCAGTGATGCATCACCATTCCCTTAAATATCTCCTTTAATGAAAAACACAAGGGAAGAGTCTATCAGTCATGGAAAAGCTTTTTCAACTTGGTAATTTTGCAAAGTTAGTGTATGGTGTTATTATCTGTTATAGAGTAGTTAAGCCTATATGTGTGGGTGAGTGAAAACATAGATCGGCTTTTGGCACGTCACGGTTTGAGGGATTTTAAGAGGCTTTGATGTGCATACCGTTCAAATTCCAATTATGTCATTGGAGGGAAAGTTCAGAGGTCAGGTCAATGAATTAACATCACAAAGCACGTCAACACTACAACATATGAGTGTTTTGCACTTGTGCACTATTGTAATGCTTTTTAAAGTCAGCACAAAATCTAAATCGACCCTATGTTTACTTTATTTGTTCCATCAAACACAAAAGGAAATGTTTTAAATGAATGTCAGTGACGGACAGCCTCGGTAACCATCTAATTCTGCTTTTCTTTTCCAAAAAATGAAAGTGAATGATGACTATCTTTCTTTCTTTCTGCCTGACATTTCATTTTGTGTTCACTTTTTCTGAACTCTGAATAGAATTTCTTATTTGGCTGGTGCCCATTTTGTAGGGCTAAGAATATAAGCATATTCATTTGTTTGAGCATTGTGTACTGTGTGATACATAAAAAAAAAAAAAAAAAAACATGACTTTCAATAAAGGTTAAATGACTGTGCTAATTTTATTCTTAGAAATTTGAAATTCATTGTGATTAATCAAATAACACATTTTAAGAATAAAAATATATTGTTTACACATTTTTTTTTAAAATCATTAATTTATAATTTAATTAATTGGCATCCCTACCTGTGATACTGGCCTTGATGATACTTATCTTATCAAAAGTATAGGCCTATTAAAAATAAGTATATTATTAAACATGCTTCGTTTATTTTGATTGTACATTCATTTGGGAGTCAGCGTGTAAATATACACTAGAGGTCGACCGATATGGGTTTTTCACTGGCCGATGCCGATGCCGATATTTAGAAATCAGGGCAGCCGATGGCCGATATATGATGCCGATTTTTTGGCCGATATGTTTGTCCGAATTTCTTCTTTTTTTTTTTCCTTCATCTCATAAAAGTGAGTTTGAGTAAATGCTTATTGCAGGGTACAAGATAGTAATAGTAGTAGTAGCTTAATTCAGAGTAATAATACCTGGCTCAAAACTTAAGCAACTTCTCAAAACAGTTCTGAAGCATGCTTTTTGTTTATGTTTGCTGACAGACACCAGTGTTTCCCACAGACTGCAAATTAATTCTCTGCCAGCAGGAGGCGCTGTTGGAGCGGGAGATATAGCGGTTTCCCTGGTAACGGCTGTAATCAAATAAGCACTGCGCTCACAAACGCTACTTTATCAGGCATTACAGGAAAGACGAAATGAAAATGACACCGAAGCTTTTCTGAAGACGGTCGGTTCTTTTCAAAGATACATTCATATAAAACACCACATTTTGATTTTGAAACGCGCAGTGCTCAGTTTATTCAACAAAGTAAAAGCCTTTTGGAAAATCTATTTACTCAATGTATGGGAAACACTGGACACTGCTATAAGTCAAATGGCCAAGTGATAACAAAAATAAAAGAGTTCACACATATTACACAGCCCGCTGCTCATAACTGCTTAGAGTGTACTGGCCACGAGCGATGACATCGTGGATGCTACTGTCGGACCCACACACACATTTCACGAGGAAAGTTAACGTGCATGTTATAATCAGCCCAGAAGTTTCGTCTGAATTGCACATGTTTCTACTTTCACATGCAAATGACTTGTTGCACTTATGAATATGATAACTTTCCGGCATCAATTCTAGTAGGGTAAAACGTAATTACGCTTTCGAAACGGTCTGTTTTGCCCTGCCATCATTAGCTGAAGCTGTGTGTGAACAAGAAGCGGCTGCAGAGCTGCTCCGTCTCTCACGCAGCCAGAGAGAGATTCTCCGGCGTTCCGCAACAACGCTTAGCTGCCCGCAGATGCGCCTGCCTATAAATCGGCCTAATTTGCAGCACAATCGGCCGATGCCGATTAATTAAAAAATTCCAAAAATTGGCCGGCTGATTAATATACACAATTTATTATTACAAGTTTTACTGTTAGGTGCGATAGATTGCACCTAACATGATTAATTACAGAAAACTGTGATTAATTACATCAAAGTTTTAGTTGATTTACTTCCCATTTAGGCATTCTAAGCTACTGTAATGCAGTCTTTGTAAAATCACTTTTAAGTATTTTTTTTTTCTCTTTGAAAATCCAGTTTAAAAAGCCATCACATTTTGACTTTAAGGTTAATAGAGAATTATCGGTAACACTTTATTTCGATAGTCCACTTTAGACATTATATTAACAGTAAGTAACTTTGCAACTACATGTCAACTAGCAGTTAGTAGAGTATTAGTAGACTGTCTGCTTAATATCTTTCTTTGTCAACTTATTCTACTAACCCTAAACCTACCCTAACAGTCTACTCTGAGAGTTAGTAGACATGTAATTGCAAATTAATGAGAATTAGTTGACATGCAGTTGACATGTAGTTACAAAGTTACTTATAGTTAGTGGAATGTCTAAAGTGGAATATCGAAATAAAATGTAACCGAATGATCAAGTTTCTAAATTAAAAAGCCAAAGAATTCCTGTGAGCGTTAGCTGTTTGATGAGTCAGTGTGTTTTGTGAGATGTGAATTCAATAGATGATGTTTTGGGAATACCAAATGAGATTGTTAATCCTCATTAGGTGTTTACGTGCTCAAATTAGTGCGCGCGTCATGATTTTATTGGGCTCCAAAAGAACAAACTATTCATCTCGGGTCATCTAAGAAACTCTTTGTCTCAGAAATGCGTGTGTATGCATCTGCGTAGCTCTGTCTTTCTCGCTGTCATTCCCCTGGATGGGTACATTGATAAGTCCCTCTGGGCTACAGGCCTCTGTGGTGAGACATAATTAAAATAATGTGTCCTCTCTGTTGCTGTTCTCTTCCTTCTGAAGGAGTCTCTCCAATTACAGGTGTCTGCTCATCTACGTCCCTGCCAGGTCAAATGTTTACATTGAGTTGTTACCAAAAGTAATAGAGTAGCTACAGTAGAGTGTGCTTTGGGATTTAAAGGAGAAGTGTCATTCCCCCCCCCACACTTAATTATTATTATTATTTTTATCCAAGTCAGCTGTTTGTAGGTTGACTTGTAAAGAATGTAAACACCATGGCTCTGTGGTGCTTTCAAAATGTCACTCTGTTTGTTTAAGCAGTAAACTTATGATTTAACCAATGGTGTGTTTTCACAAATGCTAAATTAAGAATTTTAAATAAAATGTATAATTCTGTGTTTACATAAACCAATTTGAAATGTATAATTTTAACTAAGTATTTTAAAATTGCATTAATATGCATTTTTCACATTATTGTCCATCAAATGTTGTTTTCTTTACAAAAACAATCAATAACTAAAAAAATACAGTTATCATAAATGTATTAGAAAATCCAAGATCATACATTTATAAACATTCCATATATGTCAATTTTAACTGATGCTACAAAGATTGTGACATCATTTATGCAATTTCAATGAAACCTCTTTTGTGTCGGCCAGTTAAATAATTTTGATCGCACTTTTTAAGGTCCAATTCTCGCTATTAACAAACCACTAACTAATGACATTTGCCTCAGTAAACTCCTAATTTGCTGCTTATTAATAGTTAGTAAGGTAGTTGTTAAGTTTAGGTATTGGGTAGGATTAGGGATGTAGAATATGCTCATGCAGAATATGTGCTTTATAAGTACTAATAAACAGCCAATATGTTAATAACAGGCATGCTAATAAGCAACTAGTTAATAGTGAAAATTGTTCCCTATTCTAAAGTGTTGCCATAATTTTACTTAGCTAACTATCAAAATTGACAGGCACAATCTGAAACCAAGAAAATCATCACAGACAATCTAAGTTTGCAGTACATATACACAATTTTTTTAAAGATATAGAGCTGACCCAATAAGGAAAGTGACAGTTCCATCAACCTACCCAAAATAAAAAAAAAATCTTGTAAATGTTTGGTTATTTTTAGGATTTTTTTTTTCTTGTTAACATCTTTACAAAATTGCCAGTGAAAATTCTGTCTTGAAATGCTAACAGATCTCACCTGCAAAAACAAGATGTGAAAATGTAACTGCATGGAAAGGGGTTCCTTAAGCGTCGGGCAAGGGGAAGGCTTGTAAGTGTGTAATGTAATACGGAGCGTGTGTTTGCTGTAATCTAGTAAGACTGGGCAGTGTGACATAGCATTGCATTAGAGTTGTCACATGGTGTCAGTGTGTTGAGACACGTTGGAGTTGTGTTTCACAGATAGGGCAGTGATGTAAGTCGGTTATCGATTGCTAAATGTACAAAAATGGGGAGAGGGATCCTCGGTGGTCCAGAAAGAAGTAGTCATTATGTCAGCGGTTCCCCCTCAGAATGAATATACTGTCATCATTTACTCATCATTTACCCTCATGTTGTTCCAACCCTATATGAGCTTACTGTTAAGAATGCCTGGTAGCTCCTGACCTTCTATATATGAAAACCAACAGCACCTGTTTGGGCGTTACCAGCGATTCTTCAAATATCTTTTTCTGTGTTCAACATGTAGACATGTAGCTAACACGACGGGTGCAGGTTCAAATGAAGAAAAAGTACTTGTGGATTGAATGTTGCTAGAATTTTTATTTAAGGAAAGTTTGTGGATGGAATATGGCAATTATGAAGCGTGACAAACTTGTGGCCCGCACTGCTATCAGTTATTAAGACTAGAGCCCCCGACCATATACTTTTAGGGGTGGCCGTGTATGTTATCGGCGGAGGGCTGAAAAAAGCCCGCCTGTCGCCGATATACGTATTGGCGAATATTCCACCGATATGAATTTTTTTTTACAGAAATAACGCAGATTAAATGCTTCTGAATGGTGTAATTACTTAGTTTGTCCAGTAGAGCGCACTCCATTGTTTGCTACTGGTGACCCAGGTCACTGTAGTGTAGAGATGCGTGGATGAGCTCAAACTTCACCCGAGTCCACTGCTTCAAATTATCCACCCGCACCTATATTTGATCGTCACATTACAATGATTCTAATTCTTAGTTTTGCATGATGATATGATGAATGGATGGTTCAATTTTAACAGCAGATTCAGTGACGTTAGAGACTAGAGCTGATCTGTGCATCACGGCACGCGTCTGCGGTGCATTAAAGCCTGTATTACGGCCACTAGAGCTGACCGCGGCCATTCAGTCAATGCTGGTGTTTATACCGGCCGCGCCGCGGCCCAGAACTCATGCTTATCACATCGGTCACATCTAGGGATGGAATGATTACCGGTTTCACGATAAATCACGATAAAATGCCCTGACGGCTAGTATTATCGTTTAAAATTTAATTATAATCAAAACCGTATTTGATTATCGTGATTTTGAAAACTCACAGTAAATCCTGTCCAGCCAGCATCAGTCTGACGCACAAGCAGCATGCAATGTTGTTGTTGTTGTTTTTTTGCACGAGACGAAATGGCGGAAGACAGTGACAGCGCTCGGGAGATTTTTCAACCATCTAAGAGGACCAAATCGGTGGTCCGGTCGTATTTTGACTTTTACAAGAGTCCTGAAGGCAATTTAATCGAGGACGGTCACCCTGTCTGCCGATCTTGCAAGAAGAAAGTCGCTGCAAAAGGGGGAAACGCATCAAATTTGCTCAGTCATCTTCGTGACCACCACCCACTGTTATATAGCGAATGCAAGGTAACTTTTACCTTAATACCAAAACTAACTGGGCAAATAATTGGACAAAAAAATATCTAATATCGATTAGAGATTAAATATTTAATTATCTCTATTGTATGCAAAGCTTCTGCGAAGAAAAGTTTGCAGCAAGTGGCTTTGAACCAAGAAGAACGAACGTTCAAACTATAAGGTTGACATTTAAGGGATAATGTATTGTATATTCATAGTTAACTTATTACGAACACACTGATTTTTTTTTTTTGTTTACCTAAAATAATATATAAATACGGGGATATGAAATATTGAATTGAGATTAATGTTTTGAAATCTTACCCGTTTATAAATCCATTATGAACAGTGTACAAAACAATCGTCAGGACAATATGATCACTACAGCAAAATTATAGTAGTATTAATACTAAATTCCTCTGATTTCATTTTCAATACAATCTAAAACTGAGGCGCAAGACGGCAAGCTGTATTTGAATGAAACGAGAGAGCGCGTCTGTGCCTCTGTGGTGATACAAGAGACATGGGGCGAATTCCAAACAGAAGTGAGCATCCCTATGCCCTGCTCCCTTCGAAGGGCAGAGCCCTTGAAGTGTGTTCTTTGAAGGGTGCAGGGTATTACGGTCTCGTATAAGCGTTTGGAACTCTCTTGGCGAAGGGAATGACTGACCAAATGTTACCTTTACAACGCTGCGCGTGCGTGCAGCATTCAGTACTCCATCAGTTGTTGCAAATAATATGTATTATTAAAATAGAACAATTTAATTAGCCTATTCTATTTATGTTTATATGTGAACTCGAAATCAACCCCAACATTGCTTTAAAAAGCATCACAAGATCTACTGACCAAAGATCACATGATCACAAACGGAAATCACATTGTATATATATATATATATATAATAATATTGTGTATATCTAGATAAACAAACATATATATATACTATATATATATAGAGTGATTTATTATTATTATTATTAGGGTTTCATGTTAATGTTAATTTAATGTTTATAAAACTTATTGAAATGTTTTCAGTGTGTGTATCAGTTCTTTTTGGACATTTTCATCTAATTTTAACAAAACCGTGATAATATTGATAATCGTGATAATGTCGGTCACTATAATCATGATCTAAATTTTCATACCGTTACATCCCTCGGTCACATCACATTGCGCGGTGCGACAAAATACAATAGAATTCTATCGAATAGAATGGAATAGAATTCGCTCACGTCAGGTGTAGAATAGAACCCATTATAATCAGTGATGTTGTCTAAGCTGGATGCAGTAAACTGATGCTTCGTTCTATTTATGACGTGCTGACACAAAGTTCAAATAATTTTCAACGGTCACTTTGTTGCGTCCTGTTGCGGCACAGACACGGTGTCAGCATAGTTTGTCAGTACAGTCAGTAACGTAGCAGATTGAAAAGTTAGTATCTTTCTGCAGTTCAATAGACGACAGTGCGGTGGTGGCCTGTGTCTGTTGAATGGAAATTTAACGCTACGTTGTCACCTAGTTGAGAGACTCAATGCTAAGTAAATAAACAACAATGTCCCCATCTTTTACTCTCACAATGAGCTTATCATATTCGTTTGCTACATTAGTAGGGCCCTATGATTTCCGCGATGCAGAAAACATGGATGGAATCGCGGAATCTAGTCATAAATTTCTAAATAAATAAGGTTCTTCCTGCATAAACCTGCCCCTGTTGGTTTGGCAGTAGCTTGCTTGCCCTACACAATTACCTTGTTTAATTTCTTAATTCAAGTTATATATATATATATACAGTATATACATCAATTTATATATATTTTGTTCTATTTGTGTTATTTAAGATATTTATGATAAGTGAAGTTTACTGTTAAGTGCACTGATGTCCGACTCATTTTGAATAATAAAGTTTATTGTTAAATTAAATACCCTGCCTCCATTACACAGGCCTCCATGATTATGGTTCAATCCCCTCCGCAGAGACGTCATTATAAGTGTTTGGTCACCACATTTGAGTGATCATTGCAAAAAATATGTGTTTATGTATATGTTATGTTTATGTAGGCTATATACTGTATTCTTTATACAGTACCAGTCAAAAGTTTGAACACACGAATGGGAAGTGTGTCCAAACTTTTGACTATACTGTACTATAATATAGCCTACACAAAGAATATCGTGTTATCGGGGCTTTTTTTTTACCCCCTAATATCGGTATCGTATCGGCCCCAAAAAAAACATATCGGTCGGGCTCTACTTAAGATTATGCTAATTCATAAAATATTTGCATTAGTAGACTAATCAAAGGGAAAATACTCGGGATTTTTCTCAACACTGAGTGGCTTACATAATCACATAGGACCTGAAAAGAACACATGTACTTTAATGATGCCTGAGGTGAAATGCAGTGTATGCATAATAAAGAAAGAGGAGAAAATATCATATTTTTCTTCATACAAAAGGCGGCAAACAAGCATAACAAGGTGTGTTTTGCAGGTTTTACAGTTCCTTTGTTATTGTTCTAAATAAAACCATGAAATCCAGTCTTAATCATTAGCTGCACATATTTTATTTGCAATAATTTACATACAATTACTTAAATTGAATTAACGCAAATGTCTAAGCATGCCTATTATTAACATATTGGCTGTTTATTAGTACTTATAAGGCAGATATTCTACATGACCATATTCCTACATACCCTACCTAACCCACTCCCTACTTGACTACCTTTCTAACTATTAATAAGCAGCAAATTATGAGTTTTTTTAGGCAAAAGTTGTAGTTAATGGTTTGTTAATAGTGTGTATTGGACCTTAAAATGAATTGTGACCAAAATGAATTGTTACTTTATTTTATACATTGGCAAATCACAATTTGTTTTAAACGGTAGCTGTAAAGCAAAGCATGTCAGGTTCTTCGGGGTAAGCTGTGCCAGTGGATCAAATAAAGGTGATCATGAGATTTGCCTCCAAATGTAGGAAATAGATACACTATTGTAATTTTTGAAATGTCAGAATATAAATCCTTATAGAATCAGACATAGAATTACTATATTATAAATAAAATCAATGGTATTTGAATGCATTTTACAAAACAAGTAGTTTCCAAGGCAATGTAAATGTATTCATTTTTATTTATTAAGAGATATATGCATTCTTGAATGGGATCTAACCAACCAAAAATGCATTGTGGACACTTTTTAATGCAAAATCATTTCTTATTTTGTTTCTTTTATTTTGGAGTGAAATATAACCTAAAAATTTCTCTGTGAGGCCCACTAAAGAAGGAAACGATTCATCCAAGGCAATTCCAGCATTTGTTGACATTTGTTTATCACACCTCAGCAGGTTTGCTCACAGTGTCCCGACAACTTCTACCTAATTTGTAAGTTTACAAGGTGTTCAAGTGTGTCATGATGGGTGTTCACTTGTGAGGAACCGCTTGGTTCGTTCAGTCAGCCAAAGGAAGCAATGAATTATCAGCCAGGCAGATTAATCGGTTGATATTTGCTAATGTTGACATTTTCTCATTTTGGTACTGTAGTCATTTTTTAGTACCATGCAGATAAACGACAAACCAAGTGAAGCTTTTCTGATGCTTCCTCTCATTTGGAATCTTGATGTTGTCACAGCTAAAATCTTCTATTATAAGTAAATTACTAATTTATGGCTGATTAAATGTGCATCCTTTTTTATAGTTTTATACTAAATGGTTTTATATCAAGAAATCATTAAAGTTCCAACAATTTACACTGCATATTTACATCCAGACTCTTGACCGTACAACATGGGCCACCAGAAACGACGATCAAACAGAAGAGGTTTATCTGCCACAATGTAATGACACACGCTATATGCGCACAATCAGCAGGAAGCCAAGAGCAAGTTACTATGACAAACAGGGATTATCATGCATTACTGGAAACGCATGCATATGAGCGATACACTGCAGAGCTGCTTTTCGCTGGCATGCGCCCATCAGGTATCTGAGCCCTCTTTGGCAGCATGTCCTCAGAAACAGGGCCGGTTGCTATGGCACTGTGACGAGAGTTTGGACTCGAGCATTTGATCACATGTGTCAAATGGACAAAAGCTAGATGAGTGTAACTGTGCCACGGCTCACAGATCATCCACAGTTCAATTTCACGAATAGAAACTGGCTCGCACCTTGTTCCTCTAGTGGCATGTTTCTCTGGGTTTGTCCGTTGCTTTATTAAGATCTCTCCCAGGTTGCTTTAGCCCTGGAGGGCTGTTTCCAGCACTGCTCATAACACAGTTTCTTGTTATAAAAACATACACTTCTATTTTCCGATTCAGTGGTTTAATATTCCGCCACAGCCTGTCGGAATTCTTCCGTTACAGGTGTAATAATGTTTTAGCTTGGATAGAAATTAAATGTCTGTTTTGTTTTCCATGGCAGGAGCTGATTTTACACAGATAACAGGGAGCAAAACACACAAGGGTGTGTTTTAACCCTCATTTTTCCCTATCTATTAATTTATTCAAAAATACATTCAAATTGTAATTCATACATTCAATAAACTGAATTGTTATTGGATTGGTACAGTATACTAACAGTAAAAAAAAAAAAAAAAATTCATTTTCCTTATAAATTATTTACAATTAGATAATTTATAAATAAACATATTTAAATAGAGACAATTTAAAAGGACCAGGTATTAAAACTTTAAAATTAAAGTGAAAACTGAAAATATGAAACAAGAGTAAAAATTTAAATACTTCAGTATAAATAATAATATTTGTGTGTTTGTATGTGTCCAAAAAAAATCAGATCTCCTACTGAAAAAAGTGCTGATTAAAAGAATAAATTCTTAAAAGAATATTACTGAGTAGTTCAGCATACACTTATTTTATTTTTTAAATATTTTAAATATTTTAAACACTGTATTCAGCAATATGTAAATTAATTTAATATGGGCTACCTTTGTGTGTTGTGTTGTACTAGAACAATTACTGTCCACAAAGTGATGGTCTATTATTTGATTCTATTGTGCTGAAATGACCAAACCATTTTTCCACACTCTTGAGCCCTTAGAAGTTGATCGGTCACCATCCACTTACTTATGGTTTCCATTGTAACCCATAATAAGCTTATCAGATGCTGGTCTTTGATCAGGCACTAAGCTTTTGGCAAAGAGCTGTACACACTCTACTGAAAGTAACTTGACCATTTAAAGGGTTGGTTCACACCAAACTGAAAATTCTGTCATTAATTACTACTCACCCTCATGTCGTTCCAAACCCATAAGACCTTCATTCATCTTCAGAACACAAATTAAGATATTTTTGATGAAATGTGAGAGCTCTCAGACCCTGCATAGACAGCAACGCAACTGTAATGTTCCCAGGTCCAGAAACGTAGTAAGGACATCGGTAAAACAGTCCATGTGACATCAGTGGCTCAACTTCAGTTTTGCGAAGCTATGAGAATGCTTTTTGAGCACAAAGAATTCTTCTCCCCCGAGTAACTTGGGAGAGTACCCAATAGCGTAATCTACGTAATCAGCGTTGTTTGCGCTTAGGGAAAAGCGTGCGTATGCATTGTGATACTCTCTAAAATGGAGAAAGACGTAACTCGGGGGAGAAGAATTGTTGAAAAAGTCGTATTTTTGTTTTCTTTGCGCTCAAAAAAAGAAGGACTTACTTTTTGGTTTGGCCTGAGGGTGAGTAATAATGACAGAATGTTCATTTGGGGTGAACTAACCCTTTCAAATGGTCCTAAACCTGGGTAACGAGTGCATAATACAGCCCGAATATGCGAAAGGCATGTGGGTTTGGTGATTTCATTTGCTTAAAAGGGTAGACCAACCATTAAAAGTCAATTTTGACAACTGAAATACCAAATTTTTGTACCGACGAACACATTTCCCATCAGCCATTGGTCGAACAAACTGATTGCCCTGTCCAATTGCAGATTGTACAGAATCTTCTTAAAACTAAAGGTTCTTTATTGGACTCGGTTGCATGAAGAACCTTTACCTTCCACAACTAAATGTCTTCAACACAAAAAGCACAGACTCACAAAAATGGTTTTTAGAACTGTTCACAATCAAAAGTTTGAGAACACAAATGGTTTCTTTTCTTCTCTGTGACATCCATGGAAACAACATTTTGGAACCTTTATTTTTTTTTAAGAGTTACAGAACACAATCTGTTTGACAAGTGCATTTAACTCTGTAGGGCTTTTCTGTTCAGATCAAGACAGCACACACATAGCAGTGGAGTTTTCTGTCTCAGTGCTAGGGAACGAGATCCCAGATAAGCTGTGGAGCCATTAATGAACCAATCACGCGCAGTTCAGTAGGGCTGACAGAGTTTTCGAAGGCGAAAGCAGTGCACATTTATAAACATACAAGGGACTGGACTAGTAAATGTGGTCCAATGATTTTATCTACTCAGCATTTTATTTATTCACCCTTATGCCAAGCCATATGCCTTCTTTCTTCACAAATGGAGATGTTTTGCACAATGTTCACACTGCTCTTTTCCATACAATGAAAGTAGATGGGGACTGCGACTTTTCAACTCCATAAACATTCTTTGAAACTACTTCACAGAAAATAGAAAGCCATACACGCTCGGAATGACATGAAGGAGTAAATGTGGGAGAATTTAAATTTTTGGATAAACTATTCCTTCAACCACCACTCTGAGAAGTTAATGAAATATTCATAGGCAATAATGAAAGCGTTAGAATGACTATGTACAACAATGTTCAGTGTCTTAGATCTTGTATTTTCAGGATCTTGTCTACATCGCTCTACAGGGTTTTAAAAATGCACACAGGGGCTTCTCAAGCACCAAACTGCAACTTTCAAAGGCTTTTGAATCTGTCTTTTTTCCTCATTTTCTGTCTTGTGGGGCTCATACATTAACTCAAACATTTTGTTGTTCTTGAAATTATGTCTAGACACTTGCGCTACTTTTATTGTTTGTAGACAGATAAGCTAACTCTTACGCAACTGCTCTTTGACAGGTGCTGGGGAGTCTGGGAAGAGCACAATAGTCAAACAAATGAAGTAAGTGCTCTAATTAGTACTCTAATTACGCTTCAGTTTTATGCTGAATATAATTTATTGGTTACTCATATCTCTTTATATAGAATCATCCATGAGGCAGGCTACTCGGAGGAAGAGTGCAAGCAGTACAAAGCTGTTGTCTACAGCAACACTATTCAGTCTATCATCGCCATCATTCGCGCCATGGGGCGACTCAAGATCGATTTCGGAGATGCAGCACGAGCGGTGAGTCACAGGATTGGTGGCCTGGTGCGCTTCATGTTACAGCCCACTTGTGTAGATTCACAGACACTATAAGAATGTGAATAAACGGGAGAAACTGTAACGGTCCATTTGGCGGCTGGAAGTTCAATGAAATGAATCATCTTTGATAGTGAATGTTTAGTCCGGAAATTGCAATTAATGAAAAATTGGATTCAAATGTGCAATGACTGAAATACACTTAAAAAATAAATAAAACAAGACAATAGCTATGTTTCCATCTAAACATGCGAATTTAACTTATGCGCAAAACTAGAATATCGCATAAAATATTTTCGAATAAAGCACCGTTCCATCCAACGAGTCAAAGAGAACAAAATTGTCACTTCCTGATAAACTGGCACTAAATATCACTAAGCAAAGTCAGAGAAGCCACTGAATATAATCATTTTCATTTAAGATAAATTACTTGCACCTCAGAGCGAGCAAACAAAACAATAAATGCTGTCATTGCTTTTGGAGGTGGATGCATGATGTTTGAACACAGTCGTGTAAAGTCAATTATACAGAAATACTTGGAGGACAGACTTTGTAGACATTTCAGAACGACCAAAACACATTCAGAATGCGGGAACGAGATCGTCTCCCCACAGCCGTTAGTCATTTATCCCGTCCCATCGTGCAAAGTCACATGACTTTTTTGATGCGCATGGTGGAATTTATTCAGTAAAAGGGGGGGGGGGGGGGGGGGGGGGTGTTTCCCTCTTGAGTTTTAGTGCGCCATTTTTTTCTTATCGGATAAAAGGTTTATCCTACTCAATTGTGCTCATACGTTTTTATGCGCATTTTTTTAATTTATGGGCATCTTGGCATTTCCATCCAGTGTTTTTTTAATGCAATATTCCAAAATGGAAACATAGCTAATGATAATTGAATTCATGGAAGAATTAAAATCTGCTGTTCTCTCTTTGTGTCTCAGGATGACGCGAGGCAGTTGTTTGTGTTGGCGGGCAGTGCTGAAGAGGGTTTCATGACAGCCGAGCTGGCTGGAGTGATAAAGCGTTTGTGGAAGGATGGAGGAGTGCAGGCCTGTTTCAGTCGATCCAGAGAGTACCAGCTCAATGATTCTGCAGCATAGTGGGTATCTTTGTCTTTTCTCTACCCATTTAAGTCCCCATTCTGTTTTCCTGTCTGTCGCATATGTCCTCTGCTTCACCTTACACCACATCCTAACCAAGTGTGAAGCGATAAAGTACTAAGCGATGAATCACCCCACAGGAAAAAGAAAAATCACAACCGAGATTTCTTTAATATTTCAATTGGAGAGCAAACTGAAACTACAGCATCTATGATAATGACCCTAGTAATCTGTGTCTCTTCTAGAGTTTCAGAATGTATCACACACTAACACACCAAAGCCTGCAATCAGAAGTTGGATATCTCAATACGATCTCAACTTTTCTAAATACATTCTTTCAAAACCAAATTATGAGCTATACTATCCAAATATATCATTATATTACATTATATGCATTATTTAACTCTTACAATATGTCAACGGTTGTCTCATTTGTATCGGTTTTTATGTCTTCTAACAGATTTAAGATGGATATTCTGACACAAAGTTGGCACTTAAATGAAACATAATTGAAAAACCTTCTTGTTGGAGATTTCCTCTGTGATTTTTTTTGTCCAAGGTGACTTTAAAGACAGGCATCATATTTTGTAAGTTGTTTGGTTTCTATAGAATGCAACAATCAGGTTCTGGAAATAAGAATCCCATTCATTTTCTCCATAGGGGAATTTATTTATTTTATGTCAACTTATAGACCCTTTTAGGGCCGACGTCACAATTACATCACAGCGCTAGCTAGAGGCAAAACAAAGGGAAAACTGGAGGCGGCCAATTCAAACCAGCGCAGATTCGGCTACATGAGCTTTAAATGTCATCTTGTTGTGATGTTGGGTGCCAGAATCTACGCAATACAGCCTCAAATTAGAAATTGTATCGCATACCTGCTGCCACTGCCAGACAAAAAACCGACGACAGCTGTGGTTTAACATGATAAAACAAGCAGACTGGACTAAAACGACTGTCAAAAATGCTCGTGTTTGCAGCGCACACTTCTTATCAGAAAAGGTTCAATAAAGTATTGTCTTTTGCTGTTATGGGTGCGTCTAAAGATTTCTTATGCGTCTCACGGCTATGTCGTGAATGAATTCATGTCTGTGTGCATGTGTGTAAAACAACATACTGATGATTTATATGTTTAATCATTTGTAATTTTATATACATTGTTATGATTAATTGTGGCTGGAATAATAATGTAGCTGTAAAAATAGTTGCCTGCTGACATTGAAATGTATATATATCTTCATGACAGATGACAACGGTGAGTTTGTCTTTATTATTAGGGCTGCACGATATATTGTTTCAGCATCGATATCGCGATGTGCGCATCTGTGATGGTCACATCGCAGGATGTGCGATGTTTAGTATACTGATCGTTATATTTATACTGACCGTTTTCTTTGCTCACACACAGACACCGCGTCTACACCTAGAGTCATTAAATTAAAATGTACTCATTGATTCAGTCATTAAATGTACTTTTTGAAAATAAAAATTCTTCAAAACAATATGAAACCAAAATGAATACATAAGGCATATTTCTACAAATTTGGAACAACCACTAATTTTAAGATAATGCTTATTTTGTAAACGTATATAAGTGTACAATTTATAGTGTTTAGTATAAGTGTTTATATAAAATCAATAATGGATTTATATTTTAGGTTTTATTTAAATTACATCTTTAACAATGGGACTGTAGCTCTTTACACAGTCTTGTACCTTTTGTGATTCATCTCATAGCTAGTTGGTTTGGCTCATAGCCTATAATTCTTTAACAAATACTTTTTTAATATCCCAAATAGAATGAAAAACCTTCCAGAACCAAGGCAGCTGAAAAAGCGGTCAAGCAAGGCTGCACTCTATTTTAACTGCTCCACCCACATTGAAATCTCATTGGTCCAAAATTAAAATATGTAACATATCATGACTTGAAGTCCTCATTAGCTGTGTTTTTTATCACGTCACACAGTATTTTGCTCTCTGCGGAGATGTGTCATGTTTCACCTAGTTGGGACGGAGATGAATCACCTCATAACTTTTTGTTTTTGTCCTCTACAGCCATTCTTTACTTATCTCTCTATCTGTCTACCTCACATACCATCCTCCCTTCCTATCTCTCTCAACCCGTTCACCTTTTTGGGTGCTCAACCGTTCATTCCCCCTTCTGTTTTCTAGTTCCCTCCCCTTCTGTTTTTCTCGTTCAACAAGCCTGAACATCAGCCACTGCCAAAACAGCAAGTTCAAACAGCTTTATCCAGTACACCGAGATCTCCTGTCTTACCGTATCCAGACTCTCACTGTTTGAGCCTTGGACGAGCTTGTCGATATTTGCCCCGCTGTAGCTGCCTGCTTCCTAGAACATGCCTTTACCCTCGACTCGGAAAACCCGCCTGTCCGACACTAGCCACATGTTTACGATGTTGATTTCATGTGAGAAAAATACACAGAAGAAAGTGTGTCACATGCTACAGTTGAAGCATGCAAATATGTGTGGGTGCGTGTTAAAGTTTCATGTTGCATCAAACCGTTGCTAAAGATAACGGAGTTAAAGATAGCAAGTACAGATAACAATTATGTAGTGTACTCAAAAATTCCTGTTTCTCTTAATCAAATAGTAATGCCACTGCTGTTCTCGTACAACTGTGTGTGTGTGTTCGAGTAACCATCTACTGTCTATTAGACACAGTTGACTTGCACCGTGATGAAGTACCGACTTGCACCGTGATAAGTATGAACGTCCCCCCTCCCCACTGCCCCGCTGACTTGCACTCACATCGCACTTTAACAGGCCTGAGCACGCTTACGTCATTACGATGCAAGTGCAAAAAAACAGGAATTGTAACTTTGTGGCTTATTATTTTGAGTGGTTTGGGGTGCTGTGACACGTGGTCCTCTTGCATGTGTAATATATGTTACTTAATTATTCTATCGCTTATGTCCTGCAGAAAGACTTTCAAGATCTGTGGTTAGTGCTCACACTATATATGTTCTGAGTTCAACCAAACCAGTATGGTATGGAGCGATCACTATAGTCAAACAAACATGCTTCATATTGCCTAGTGTGGGTACCTGAATGAATTCATAAAGCATTGACTGAAACCCCATATTGTTTTGTGGGACAAATACTTATAAGTAGAACCAATTTTTTATTATTTTTTTTTCCATTCATTCATGTTCTAAACACTTGTCCTACGCAGGAGAATTGGATCTTAAAATAAAGTGTGACCATAATAATAATAAATATTCATAATCCATATTTTACATAATTATTTTAAATAATCTGTTGATCATTTAGCCTTGTTATTGTATTTAAATTATTAAAAAGATCCTCCTAATAAAACGACCTGCCTATAGATGCCTAAGATTCTGTATAGGCTTACAAACGATTAACTACAACTTTTGCCTCAATAAAAAATGTGATGCTTATGAATAGTTAGTAAGGTAGTTAAGTTTAAGATTAAGGATGTAGAATATGGTCATGAAGAATATTTGCTTTATAAGTACTAATAAACAACCAATATGTTAATAATAGGCATGCTAATAAGCAACTAGTTAATAGTAAGAGTTTGGTCCCTATACTAAAGTGTTACCATTATTATTATTAGTAGTATTGGAATAATTCAAATAAACAAAAAAAAATTATAATGAAATTGATTTTGATATTTTAGTAGTGTCCTATACGGATGAATCAAAGGCAAAAGCATATCATGAAAGTAATATTTAATAATTGGGTAACACTTTAGTATAGCGCCATCTCAATAATTAAACTAGTGTATTAGGCATGCCTATTATTAACCAATTGGCGCTTGTTATTAAACTTATCTAAAATAAAATTCTGCATGAGCATATTCTACATCCCTAATCCTACCCAATACCTAAACTTAACAACTACCTTACTAACTATTAATAAGCAGCAAATTAGCAGTTTATTGAGGCAAAAGTCATAGTTAATGGTTTGTTAATAGCGAGAATTGGACCTTAAAATAAAATGTGAAATTTTAAAAAGATTTACAGTTTCATTATCAATAAAACTATGGTATTATCTGTACTTTCCAGTATTGAATGGCACTTTTCAGTATTGAAAATATCTATCTCTGCTGTTCTGTTCTCTCTACGTTTTTTGGGGGGGATTCCAGGATTGCCTTCTCTTTTACAAACACATTTGAATGTTGAGTTTTATAATTCATTTAAAATGAAGTGCCTTATAAGGTTTCCTTTTAGAAAGGTGTTTGCATCAGTAACATGACCGTGGGTAAGTGGGTAGCTTGCTAGGTTGTGGAACAGAGTTTCTATGTAAATTTGTGTGTGTGTGGTAGATGTCTCATTTGTATATTTGTGAGTGCGTAACGGAGTTTGGCTTTTGTTTACGCCGTTACTAAGCATTACCAAATTGCGAGCTAAACTGTGGCCTCTGTCACACCATTTTAGTCAGGACCGTGAACATCATATGAAGTGGGCAGTTGGCAGACGTTATGGCACAATGTTTGTTTTTCAGGAAACAGCCCTGCTGACTGTTGTGCAATTGTTTGAGCGGCCTTGTGTGTGTGTGTGTGTATAAAAATTTGTTTTAGCAGGGGATCATCTCCACCCAGGGATTGCCGGTCTACCCCTGTTCCCGTCTCGTGAGAAACCCTGGCGGGACTTTTGGGCCAAGAGATAAACTTAAACCACAAACTTAATTTCATCTGAACTAACCCCTTCCTTCCCGTTATATCTCCACAGCTACCTGAATGATTTAGACAGAATATCACAGGCCACCTACATACCCACTCAACAGGATGTGCTGAGGACCCGAGTCAAAACCACAGGCATTGTCGAGACACACTTCACTTTCAAAGACCTCCACTTCAAGTGAGCACTTCAGGTTACTTTATTCCAAAACTGCCAAAAATATATTCTTGGCTAATCTTATTTCAACCCAAAGTCACAAGAAAAATAAATTATATTTTGCACAAAAATCAAGCCACTTTTTGTTCTCCAATTCTCAATAGCTTGCAATAATGCAATAAAATCTTGTTATTATTAAAGTGAGAAAATATTACTATTAAACATATACTACACAATATTTTATATACTTACAAATATTTAAATTGAGATTTGCATTTGTAGAATGTAATTGTACAATTATACATTATGGCAGTATTTGTTGTACTGAATTTATGCTGATTGTAATAAAAAATGATTTACTAAATATTACAGTCATGGAAAATTGAGGAAAAATATGTTTAATTCGCACTGAAATTATAATACAAAAATATTAAAGTAATAGCTCACCCAAAAATGAAAATGTTGTCATCATTTATGTCATTCCAAATCTGTATGAGTTACTTTTTTGTGTTGAACAAAAAAAGATATTTTGAAGATGCTGATAATCAAACAGTTATTGGTCCCCATTGACTTCCATAGTATTTCGTTCTCTACTATGGAAGTCAATGGGGACCAACAACTGTTTGGTTCTTCAGAATTCTTCAAAATATCTTCTTTTGTGTTCAACATAAGAAAGAAACTCATACAGGTTTGGAACGACATGAGGGTAAGTAATGATAGACAAAAGTTTTTGGGGGGAAACTAGCCGTATTCCTTTAAGTCAAAAATTTATTTATTATTTTTCTTATACACACACACACACTACACACATATATATATATATATATATTTACAGTGGGTACGGAAAGTATTCAGGACCCCCTTAAATTTTTCACTCTTTGCTATATTGCAGCCATTTGCTAAAATCATTGAAGTAAATGTTTTTCCTCATTAATTTACACACAGCACCCCCTATTGACAGAAAAAAACAGAATTGTTAACATTTTTGCAGATATATTAAAAAAGAAAAAATGAAATATCACATGGTCCTAAGTATTCATTGCTCAGTATTTAGTAGAAGCACCCTTTTGATCTACTACAGCCATGAGTCTTTTTGGGAAAGAAACAACAAGTTTTTCACACCTGGATTTGGAGATCCTCTGCCATTCCTCCTTGCAGAACCTCTCCAGTTCTGTCAGGTTGGATGGTAAACGTTTCGGTGGACAGCCATTTTTAGGTCTCCCAGAGATGCTCAATTGGGTTTAAGTGAGGGCTCTGCCTGGGCCATTCAAGAACAGTCACAGAAATGTTGTGAAGCCACTCCTTCGTTATTTTAGCTGTGTGCTTAGGGTCATTGTCTTGTTGAAGGTAAACCTTCGGCCCAGTCTGAGGTCATGAGCACTCTAGAGAAGGTTTTCGTCCAGGATATCCCAATTCATCTTTCCCTCGATTGCAACCAATCCTCCTGTCCCTGCAGCTGAAAAACACCAACACAGCATGATGCTGCCACCACCATGCTCACGTGGGACGGTATTGGACAGTGATGAGCAGCTTGCCTGGTTTTCTCCACAATACCGCTTAGAATGAGGCAAAAAGAAAAAATTCTATATTGGTCTCATCAGACCACGAGAATCTTAGTTCTCCCATCTTGGAGTCCTTAGGTGTTTTTTTAGGCAAACTCCATGTGGGTCTTTAATGTGTCTTGCAGTGAGGAGGGCTTCCGTCGGGCACCACTCTGCCAGTAAAGCCCGACTGGGGAGGCTGCAGTGTGTTCGACGTTCTACAACTTTCTACCATATTCCCGACTGGCATCTATGGAGCTGCAGCCACAGGATCTTTCGGGTTATTCTGTACTCTCTCACCAAGGATCTTCCCAACGATAGCTCAGTTTGTCCGGATGGCCAGCTCTAGGAAGGGTTTTGGTCGTTCCAAACGTCTTCCATTTAAGTATTATGGAGGCCACTGTGCTCTTAGGTCTAAGTGCAGCAGAAATTTTTTGTAACCTTGGCAGATCTGTGCCTTGCCACAATTCTGTCTCTGAGCTCTTCAGGCAGTTCCTTTGACCTCATGATTCTCATTTGCGCTGACATGCACTGTGAGCTGTAAGGTCTTATATAGACAGGTGTGTGGCTTTCCTAATCAAGTCCAATCAGAATAATCAAACACAGCTGGACTCAAATGAAGGTGTAGAACCATCTCAAGGATGATCAGAAGAAATGAACAGCACCTGAGTTAAATACATGAGTATCACAGCAAAGGGTCTGAATACTTAGGATCATGTGATATTTCAGTTTTTCTTTTTTAATAAATCTGCAAAAATGTCAACAATTCTGTGTTTTACTGTCAATATGGGGTGCTGTGTGTACATTAATGAGGAAAAAAAAATAACTTAAATGATTTTAGCTAATGGCTGCAATATAACAAAGAGTGAAAAATTGAAGGGGGTCTGAATACTTTCCGTACCCACTGTATATGGGTAAATATGACCACATAATGAAGTATGCATAGTATACATAATATGATATGCATTTGCATATCCACAGATTGAACTATTAGGAACTACTTCATAATATTTGTATCGAGTTTTGTTGTCAAATCTTGGTAGACTGTGCAAATACTGTGTGACTGCAATCATGTGCAAGAGTGATAGAAAAGAGAAGCAGAGAGAGACAAATAGAGAAGTGTCACTCGAACTGGTTTGCACTCCGATTCAGACAGGAAGAGGAAGTACATATCGTCAGTTTCTTTGCCCATTTTTAGCTATATAACTTTCAGAGTTGAAAACTAATGGCCAACTCAATATCCGTGCATATGCTCTGTATTTGTATGGATATTAGATCATCACAGCAATAGCTTCGCAACATGCTAACACCAAACCCTATTAAAAGCAATTGTGAGTTGAGTCTACACTATTTTTAGGGGGGCACACAGAATTGCAGTCTATGTAGCAAGTACCACATTAATAATTTCTGTGGTTTCATTTCAGCTAGTATGCCCCTTAATTTAGCAAGGCAGCTCACTAGTTTCGAGTTACAGAAATTTGATAAACATTTTAAAATGTCATGTATTTCAGGATGTTTGATGTTGGGGGTCAAAGGTCGGAGAGGAAAAAATGGATCCACTGTTTTGAAGGTGTAACTGCCATCATCTTTTGTGTGGCACTGAGCGATTATGACCTGGTGCTGGCCGAAGATGAAGAGATGGTACGAAAATACTTCCTGTTATTTAAAAAAATACAGAATTACAGTGTATATGTGAATCTGTATTGGATGAATGAGGGGTAAACTAAGCCTGACGAGAAAACCAATTCCTGCATTTATCATATAATCCATGTCAACGTCATATTGATTCAGTTTGAGTCCTACTTTATTAAGCATTCGCAAACATATATTGATTGATTTAATGGTAAATGGCAGAGGGCTAAAGCACATCTCCACCCCCAGCCTATATTCCATAAATCAAGGTTTTGAGCTGCGTTGAAAGGCAACTCGATACAAAGCTCGGCATGCAGTCATTAAATGATCACAGAGTAGACCGTGTATATTATTGTGTAATATAATATGGTGTTTAAAGATGCTTCTAAGCCAAGATGCTCTATCGACACCCACTTTGTAGTTCACTAGTCCTTATTTCTTATGTTCCGTCAACCAATTTCTTTTTCTGTAGAACCGAATGCACGAGAGCATGAAGCTGTTTGACAGTATCTGCAACAACAAGTGGTTCACGGACACATCTATCATTCTTTTCCTCAATAAGAAAGATCTGTTTGAGGAGAAAATCAAGAGGAGCCCACTCACCATCTGCTACCCAGAATATGCAGGTCAGACCCCGATACTGGATTTGATACTAGATTTTACACACACACACACACACACACACACACAATATATATATAAATATATTGTTAGAATTCTAAACCTAAAAAGAAAAATAAAGTGCCGTTTTGTTATTTTAGTATCATTGATATATAGATTTTGTTAATATTTTGAATTAGATTTTTTGTAATTTTCTATTTAAATGTTAGTAATTTTGTTGTTCTGTTATTTTTTTTTTCATTTGTTGTTATTTTAACGTCTATATTTTAAAATTAAGTTCTAATTATAATCTTAGTTCAATTAGTACTTCAACTAACTAATTAACATTAAACTAAATTAAGTTTTTTTTTATGGTTGGTTAGGTTCAGTTGGACAATAAGAACCCTGGATAAAAGGTTGGAGTAAAAGTGGACAAAGCTCTAACTATTATTTCAACACACACACTACATGGGCCATTCTAAGAATTGGTGCAAAACGCAGGTGCAACAACAAACAAACCCATTAAAAAGCATTTAAGTATTCAAATCTTAAATGTTTATTAAGATCCTTCTATTATCTATTGAAACCCACAATAATATTTAAAATATTAGCTTAATAAAAATCATCATTTATTGGGTACTTTCAATTGGGAGGTGGCTGTCCCGAACCCTAACCCCTAAATTTAAACTTATGAAAATGATATTGAAATAATTTGTATATTTTTTCCCATTGTTGTTTCCACTTTTGTAGTTCTTTGTATATATATATACATATATATATTTATATATATATATAAATATATATATATAGTGGTAAGGGGTTGATGGCCAGAGCAACAATCCAACCTTAACATTATGAGGAAAAAAAAAAAAAAAAAAAAATGATGTGTCCTTATACAACAGTGTTTCATAATTACCTCATATTGAAATCTTCCTGTCCCATCTCACAGGGCTGCAAATACATATGAAGAGGCCGCTGCCTACATTCAGTGTCAGTTTGAAGATCTGAATAAGCGGAAAGATACCAAGGAGATCTACACTCACTTCACCTGCGCCACCGACACCAAGAACGTGCAATTTGTCTTTGACGCAGTGACCGATGTCATCATCAAGAACAACCTGAAGGACTGCGGACTATTCTAGAAGCTGGCCTGTATCTGGTGAGAATCAGCATCCTAAATGTCAAGTGTGCCATGATGGCATGCTGGCCACACAGTGCATGTTTATATGCTAAATAATCAATAGCCCCGTTTCCACCGCAGGAACTTTCCCCAGGAACTAGGGACTTTGGGCCGGTACTCGGTGTGTTTCCACTGCAGGAACCAGGATCTAAATAAAGTTCAGGGTAAAAAGTTGCCCCTCAGAAAGTCCCTGCTCGCGAGGTAGTACTTTTTCAAAGGTCTGGAACTTTCGGGGGCGGGACTTAGGCTCTGAACATGCTGATTGGTTGAGTTCACGCAGCATTGTATTTCAACCACCATTTATTCGCATAATATTTAAAAATATTACTGTTATTGTGTCATGAAATGTAGTTTTAAAAGTATTTCAGGCGAGAATGTAGTTGTTTGAAACTCAAATCTGCGGTTTATTTATAAAGACAGCGCCTATTTGAAAATGTGCTTCGCCGATTTCGGGAACGTGAGCTCCACGCGATCAGCGGGCGCTCAGTGCTCATGTTTCCCGACGAGAGCAGCCTCAACTCGGCTAGTCCTTCTGACATTTGCCGCTGGCTCTGATGTCTGCGTAGTGGTTAAACAGAAGATATGATTCGTTTTGGGTAAATCTAACAGGTAATCTTTGGTCTTTATTCTATTAATCTATTAATATGTTAAAAAGAATATGAAAAGAGGCAACACTGTTTGATATAATATTTTGTTTCATTGTAATGTATGTACGTTCCCTAAACTACATTTCTGCGTCTGTTAATATGTTTAAATGAAACCAAAAACAGGCAGTGGTGTTTGATTTCATATTTCGTCTTATTGTAAATAGTGAGGAAAATTACAGTAGCCAAGGCGAGCTGACTGACTTTATCAAGCACGCTGCTGTTTGCAGAATTACCGGACTTCCATTGTCCCGTCCGCGGGAGTTCACACTCCTGAGTCGAACTCGCGAAATCCGAACTACCGAGGATGCAAATCCGAAATTTGCGTACTTGGTATTGAGAAATGCGCACAGACCTACGTCACCAGACTCTTTGCCTAATCTTCTCAGTACTTTAGACCGCGATGGAAACGCAGACAGCAACAGTTCTGGGGAGAAAAAAGTTCCTGGGACAAATTGTTCCAGCTAATTTCGGTGGAAAAGCGGCTAATGTTCATATTGCGGATGAAGTCACATAATTGCCCTGGAGCCATCATGGAATAAACATTACAGAACAAATGTGTGTTTAAAGGTCAGGTGTATAGTTGATTCATTGTTCTGGTAAAGAACTAACATTTTTTGGTGAACTGATTCTTCATGGCATGAGTTTAGGGCCGGACTACCTCCTAAGGGGGTAACAGCTTTTTAAAATATATACTTTTATCTAGCAAAGATAATTCAGATGATAAAAGGGCCTGTGAATACAACTATAATGTTAAAAAGATGTCTATTTCAAATAAATGCTGTTCTTTTGAATGAGAAATTCATCAAAGAATCCTGAGGGGAATATGTATCATGATAGCAAAAAAAAAAAATGTATCAGTGTTTGACAATAATAATTACAAAATGTTTCTTGAGAGCCCAAATCAGCATATTAGAATTTCTGTAGGCTCATGTGACTGTCTGAAGACTGGAGAAATGGCTGCTGAAAATTTCAGCTTTGATAGAATTAATTACATTTTAAAATATATTAAAATAGAAAACAGTTATTTGTAGATATTTACAGTTATTTCACAGTATTACTGTTTTAGTGGGGGTTTTTATTCTGAAAGAAAAGCAGCCTTAAAGTCTTACCAATGACAAAGTTTTGAATGGTAATGTATCTATAATCATGACAGTATACTAATTAATTTAATTGAGTCAAAAACAGTGACAGCAGCATTTAACTAAAGATTTTGCTATAGAAAAAGATAAATTAATATGCCTGCCATGAATAATCATCACTGGTTCATGTCTGAACAAACCAATTCACTAACATGATTCAGACTAGTCAAAGCTTCTTTCTAGGAAAGCATGTTTGGTTATTTCCTCAGTTGGCTTGGCTGTAAAGTTCTGCATGCAATAAAAATGATAAAAGGTTTCAAATAATGTGTTTTGTCATTCTGAATCTGAATATTTTTGCTTTTGTTTATTGCAAAAATTGGTGTAAAAAAAAATTTCACACTTCACTTTTAAATCATGTTAAATACTGTATTGTAATGGGTGTGAACTAAAATAAAATTTGCAATAAGTAGTTTACTCTTAATGACTTGTTTATTTGTCATATTTATATATCATATTTCAGTAACTTTTTCCCCCCCCTTTTTAGGTGAAATTAAAGCCAGTTTTGATTTGGAGAAAGATTGCAAGACCAAGTATGGAGAAAATTGGTCTTGGACCAGTGCTGTACATTACGCCACTTTTGACAGCTTTATTTATGGTTTTTGTCTTTGGAAATGTTAAAACGTAGCATTTAAAAATGAATTGTGTCGAAATGTTCGTATAGTCGTTGCCGTCGCAACCATGTTGTTTATTTTTCACCCCGACACAAGTTTGTTTCTTTTAAATGAGGGATTTCTTTTTATTTTGCTTTCTTGCATCAGAGGAGTTCCCCTTTACTTGTAAAATGTTACACTTTTTTTGCCTTTGCGGTTGTTGCTATGGGGAGAGAGGAAGATTGTGCTTCTCAATCCGATTTGTTGGTTCTTGTGCCTTCGCATGCGTTTCTGCAGTCTTTGTCCATTTGCTTGGGTTTGCCTACTGAATATCTCTCCAACGTCAAAAAATTTCATACTGGATGTTAATAATCTGAGAGCACAAATCCTCATATGCATCGAAATTGAGCGTGTGTGAGAGAGTGTGCTTGTATCTGTTTGCGTGTATATATATATATATATATATGCCAATGTAGTGAAAGCTAATGGTTAATACAGTGAACGGTCCAAACCTTCTGGGTCTCCATGGCAACAAGAGTAGACCAAACAGCCACTTCAGATGGAGATGAGTTCTGTTCAGCTGTCAGGCGCTAAGACGCTCCGCACGCAGGACTTGGAATCTGTCTCTCAAGCACCTGTCATCAGACACTGGCCGCCATTTTAATGGCTTACTGCTTGGAGAATTACGCATCACCAAGAACACCATTGCGAGACGAAGAGACTGACAAGGGGTTCGGGATTTCACGAAGAAAAAAAAAAACAATATGATAATGTCTGCAAACAGACGTTTGAGGCAAGCGATACTGTTGAGTGATTTTGAAGAAAACTGCCACCTCTGTCTGTGTGTTCTCTATATTGGGGGAACATTTGTACACTCATTTCCCTTATTTTGCTAATAAAAGGCATTTACTTCCGGAGTTGTATTTTTGTAGTCCCTCTACTCATCCCTGTCTTCTCACTGGCTTGAGAAAGAAATTCTAAAGTAGCTGCACATGTATGATATGTGGAGAAAGCAATCCTGAAATGTATTGGCATCGACACAATATAAATACATTTCATTCTGTACCAAAATGTATTGTTAATAGTAATAGTTTAGTGTATTTTTAAATCGATTATTATACCTAATATTTGTGGTATACAATATTTTATGCAAATTAGAATAACACACTAATAGCTTAGCCCAGGGGTAGGCAAGTTCGGTCCTCCTGCAGAGTTCAGCTCCAACCCTGATCAAACACACCTGAACAAGCTAATCAGTGTCTTCAGGATTACTAAGGCTATAGGCAGGTGAGTTTCTTTTTCAGGGTTGGAGCTGAACTCTGCAGGACTGCGGCTCTCTAGGACCGAACTTCCCTACCCCTGGCTTAGCCTCATGCTAACGTCAAACTCAACTGAAATCAATTGCAAATCAAATCTGAGTGGAATGCGCTGTGTCCTGTTTACAGGCAGAGGAATGCACACGCATGTGTCATGGTACTGTCGTGAACGATAACATTACGGTTGAACCATTGATGTCACATGGACTATTTTAATGATGTCTTTACTACCTTTCTGGACCTTAAATGTGTCAGTTGCATTGCTGTATGTGGAGGGTCAGAAAGCTCTCGGATTTCATCAAAAATATCCTAATTTGTGTTCTAAAGATTTAGAACACATGAGGGTGAGTAATTAATGACAGAATTTTCATTTTTGGGTGAACTATCCCTATAAAATGCGGTCACATTTACCACTGCACAGTGATTTATTTTTTATTTTTTTTAAGTGACTGGTGTGAGCAATGCTTTGTGCATTGCTACACTATTAACACTAGAAAATTGACCCTTTTTGGACACGAAATTTGCCAAAGATTTACCAAAAATTGATTGCACTTTTAGAAGGCGACTGCTAATGTACAGTAGGCAGTGAGGCAGGTCACTAGGTTTTAGAGCAGAGCTAATTCTGCTAATGGTTTGTGGAGTCTCTGGGATGTCTATAATCAAAGACTAAACGGTTCAGTCCTATTGCTTATGAACGGGAGAAACTGCAACATGCAATATGGCGAAATATGTCCCGCCTTCTAAATGAAAGAGCCAATCGCTGATTGGTAAAGTCATTGTGTCACTGCAGTGGCCGTTATAAGCTCCGGTTCCCATAGAAATCAGAGACTCCTGCTTATGACTGCACATGCGTATTGGCTGGTCAAGAGTGAAAAATACCTTTTTAATGCTATTTGAGCATAAGGAATAACATTTATGGGGAAGATAATTTCAGATTTTGTTGCTCATTTGAAATATGTAATTTAATATTTGAGATTTCAGGATTCCCCCATTGCAAATATGGCCACTGAGTGAACAGAATTTCCTTGAAAGGGACTTTGATATAACGGCCTTCATATCCTCATCAGTCAACATAAAAATGCCATTCACAATTCACTGTAATTTGTAAAGTGTCTTTCCCAGTGAAATGGGGAATATAATATACAATGAAGCTTTATTTATCCTTTAATAACTGACTGGATCATAAAAAAGTGGGTGTTCCAAAGAAAAATGGAGCCAGTTTTGAATGAGAGTTTGCTAAAACAATTCCCAAATAGCTGTCTGGCTATTGGCTAACATTATGACTGGCTCACTGACTGCCAAGAAAAAATGTAATGAAATCAGTGTGCTAATATAAGCTTCAGACAATTATAGCCCCCTGTTGCCTCAGATAAGACTCAGATAAGGTATTGTCCTAACCTGTTTATAGTAAAAGCATGCTATCAAGTGTAGTCGCTGGATCCATAGCTGAGCAAATGGAAACACTGAAGATCACAAGCTACTCCAGGGAATCATCCAGAAAACCTGGCATGAATATAGGTCAGAAGCCAGGGGCCCAGTAGAGGAGAATATAGAAAATCGCCTACAGCCTTTTAGTGCTCATAGTTTTGTTGAACAGGGAAATCCATAGTAAACTTCAGTTTTTTTTTCTTTCCAAGAAAGGGATGTACATTTCTAGGAGATTGAAACTAAAGCCATAAATAAAATGTGCGCTTCAAATGTCTGTCATTAAACCAAACGTGTTTTAAAAAAGACCCCTCCTAACAAGCACTGGCAAAACGTATATAATAATATAATAAACATATGTGAGAATATTTAGAATATAAAAAGTGCGCTTTTTAGTGCTGTCAAACGATTAATCGCGATTAATCACATACAAAAGAAAAGTTTTTGTTATTTATTATGTAAACACACACACATACCGTATATATTTTGAAAATATTTACATGTCTATATTTATAGTCATAGAATTTATTTTATAAATAAATATATTTCATATCTAACAATAACATATTTTTCTGAAATATATACATGCATGTGTGTATTTATATATACATAAATATACACAGCACACATACATATATTATGTAAACAAAAATGTTTATTTTGGATGTGATTAATCGTTTGACAGCACTACTTTTGATATATTTATTCTAGCCTGTCCAAAAAGTAATGCCGAGTCATATAGTAGGCCATTGCTAATATAATGTGATATGTATAGCTTAGAAGCATTGGTGCTCATGTAAATATTCTTTTATTTTTGTGCTCACCTGATTATTTTCGCGCCTACGTCATCTTCAAATCCCCAGCTTCACAGACAGCTACACCACAGTGCAGATCCAACTCTCTCTTTCCTCAACTTCAGGTCAGGGATGACGTTCTGAGTGCTATATGTATGAGGATTAACTGCCTGTGGAGGAAGAACACGACAAGAAAAGATGAAAAGATCATGCTGTATTTTTAGACAAAAAAAAAAGAGCAAGAGAAATTACTGATGTCGTCATAAGGGGGTGGGATGGGCGGGGGGGGGTATGATGTAGCAGTTTGAGCAGTTAGCGCATTTTTGTGACAAACACAAATGAGATAAACAACTGATGTTTTGCAGAGAACAAAGAACATTATTGTAGTGCTTTTTATTATGTATATTAGTGTGTGTGTGTGTGTGTGAGATTACTATTTAGCAGAGCAGCGATAAAGGGCCTTATCAGTGTTGTTCCAGCTCTGTACACAATGTCAGTGTCAGGCACCTTATTTAACACAAAATGAATGCCATTTGCTTTACCGTGGTTTCAAAAAACACACACAAAAACAGCTTTTGTGTGTATTTCTACATTTTGAAATCATGAGGTGGGAGCAAGTGTTCGACTGAATGTAACACTCATTTTTATTTGAAATATCCCTTTAAGGCTCACATAAATTGAGTTATATAACCACTTTTGGTGGATCCTAACTGATTGATAGTAATTTCTTTGGCACATGAGTGTGTCTAATTGTTGCATCTATTGAGCACTCAGTGTTCTCTGTTGAGCGTGGGAGACGAGAAGCATTAGATTTTCCATTAGTGACCTCCTCATGCAATTAGACATGTTTTAATTTGATTAACAGATTGCACTTCCACCAAAGCAAGACGCTTTTGAGCACGTAAATTGCACATCCAACCAGACAGGTAAGCGTTTTGGTTACCCAAAGGCTACCCAAAGCTTCGGTACAAACCTAAAAAAACCCCACATCTATGTCAGCTGTGTTTAATGCACATGTACGATATCTCCTCTTTCTCGGTAACCAGCAGCCTCTCTTTCATATTAACGCATGCCCCGTGATGTCATCAACTCTGGACTCCATAGCAACAGAGATATTCCTTTGGTCTGGTGATGCCTTCAGCAGGCTGTTATTAATAGGTGAATGAATTAATACGTAAAGACGCACATGTACGCATGTTCTGCTATTATAGTTCTTCTCAGAACAGGTTTTTGATGCCAAGTGTGGTTCATGTCAGTTGAACAATGCATTTTCAGAAAAACGTGCTACCTGGAAATAGCACTAAAGAGTGCATTTAAAAAACATGAACATTCATTGACAGTGAAAAGAGGCTGTTATCATTTTCCACAAGCTTATAACAACAGCTAAAGTGGGTCACAAAGCGATTTTGTCACCCACTCTGCGATCTGTTTGTTTTTCTCTCTCACTCTTCTTCTCGCTCTCCCTTTATGCTCTTCATTGCTAATTTCTCACATTACGCATACATTCATCCCACATCTTGCTGCTTTAGTATATAGTACAGAGACACAGTGCTCATATCATATTAGGAAAACTCAACAAAAATGCAGTTTATTCGTACAGACATGAATAACACTTGAAAGATAGGTGCGCTCTTTTTTCAGAGTCAGACTGATACTTTTTGTCTGGCTGACAATAAAATAGATGAAAAATTCTCATATCTAAGACTACAGGGTGGGACTTTTTGCCATGATTTATTTGATTTGATTTAACTGTATTATTGTGAAATATTATACAAAATTAAATACCTATTTTCTATTTGAATAAATTGTCAAATGCAATTTATTTCTGTGATGGCAAAGCTGAATTTTCAGTGTCACATGATCCTTCAAAAAGTATTTTAAAATACTGATTTGGTGCTCTAGAAACATTTCTTATTACTAACAATGTTGAAAACAGTTGTGCCACTTACCATTTTTTTTCAGGGTTTTTTCAGTATTTTTTTAATTATTCGTTACAATGAAAAGTCTTGCTGTCACTTTTGATCCATTAAAATCATCCTTGCTGAATAAAATATTGAATTAATTTTAAATAATTGAAGGATTTAATTTCACTCTTACTGACCCCAAACCTTTGAACAATAACACTATGAAAATAAAGGCCTGAACCCTTAAAAGACATTTACTGTAGGAACACACAACCAACTGTTTCAGCCGGTACACTTACGCAATGTTCTCACAGTGAACGCACATCCTGCGTCTTTAGACTTTCAGTCCAAGCTCAAATATGAAAACAAACAATGAATATCTGTCATATTTAAGCATTGTATCAGAGGATGACTGTCTGGATGTAGCAGCATGTGTTTGTTGTATCTTAGCGAATCGAGAGATCCTGTGGGCAGAACGCTGAGAGTTCTTGCATGAATCATCTAAAGCATGGCCTACATTTCTGAGTCTGAGTTCATACTGTGACATGAAGACACAATTTATATGCAGAGCAGCTGCCTACAAACACTCCTGCATCTGTAAACAAGGAAAAAGAAAATACAATGCTGTTACACAAACAAAAATGCCCATCATTCTGGTCGCTTCTGGTACTCCAAGAATCCTTGGTTGCACCATTTTAACCATGGCTGATGAATATTGAGCAGATCAACGCTTAGTTAGCACAGTAACATCTGTCCTGCAAGTCATTAGAGTGTGTTGTTTCCAGCCCACCACACGGAGCAGGACCACTGCTAAAGCACTTAATGCATGATGGTGAGCAGCACTCGAGCTCCGTCACATATATATTTAATCAGTTAATTAGTCATTTAGACATGCGGCTTTCAGAAACTCTATCTAATTTATAAGATGAGAAATGCACATGCATGCTATATGTGGATGACCATTTTTTTGTTAGAATGATGGTAGCTTCATTTATTTGGACTTTTTGGTAATAAACATTAATGTATTATTTGTATGGCATATATACACTACCAGTCAAAAGTTTTGACCGGTATAATTTTTTATGTTTTTTTTTTTTATAGAATTCTCTTCTGCTCACCAAGCCTGCATTTATTTAATCCAAAATACAGCAAAAGCAGTAATATTGTGAAATATTTTTACTATTTAAAATAACTGCTTTCTATTGTAATAAGTTTTAAAATGTCTTTTATTTCTGTGATGCGCAGCTGAATTTTCAGCATCATTACTCCAGTCTTCAGTGTCACATGATCCTTCAGAAATCATTCTAATATGCTGATTTGCTGTTCAAGAAATATTATTATTATTATTATCAATATTTAAAACAGTTGAGAACATTTTTTCAGGATTTTTTGATGAATAGAAAAATCCAAAGATCAGCATTTATTATGAAATAAAATGTTACATTATAATACTATACCACTCAAAAGCTTGGAGCTTTTTATAATGTTTTTTTATATAAAGAAATTATAACTTTTATTTAACAAGGATGCTTTAATTCGATCAAAATAGATGATAAAGACATTCATAATGTTACCAAATGCTATTTCAGATAAATGCTTTTCTTCTGAACTTTCTATTCATCAAAGAAACCTGAAAAAAAACTCAGCTGTTTACAACATAATAATAATAATAATAAATGTTGTTTTGAGCAGCAAAACAGCATATTAGAATGATTTCTGAAGGATCATGTGACTGGAGTAATGATGCTAAAAATTCAGCTTTGAAATCACAGGAATAAATTACATTTTAAAATGCATTCAAATGGAAAAAAGTTATTTTAAATAGTCAAATATTTCACAATATTACTGCTTTTGCTGTATTTTGGATCAAATAAATGCAAGCTTGGTAAGCAGAAGAGAATTCTTTAAAAAACATTAAAAATCTTACCATTCAAAAACTTTTGACTGGTAGTGTAAATCCATATAAAATAATCACATTCATATTAATAATTAACGCACTTTTTAATTTTTTTCTCAGGATTCTGAACAGTTTGGCAAATAAATTTAGCCATAGGACACAACGTTCCTTATACGCACACAACAACTGTGTTTAAAAACGACTTACAGCAGGTCGAGTCAAAGCAATCAGCAATTTCGAAATAAAAGGACAAACCCCTAGCTGTTCCGTTCTTCATCCTGATTTATTGAGTGATACATGCTGTCCTGTATCACAGCGCCACCCAAAGGACACAGAAGGAGTGACCTGTTCAATGCCTTCTTGAGGGTCTGCATACACACACACACACACACACACACCTTTATGAGGTTGTTTTTTATGCATATGCATAATATAGCAGAAATCAACATCTAATACAAGTACTTTAGGTTAAGTAATAAGTAATTCAATAAACACATTTTGTTAATGGTTAAATACATATTTTTCTGACAGTGTGCGCATTAATTTAGTCATATAGCATGTGTTGTGGGAATAATTAATTCTCAAAGGCTCTGCTGTTTCCTGTGTGGGAAAGCAAAGCTCTTTAATGGGAGTCATGGAGTCAGTAATCAACACATTAGGCTGAATGCACACTCATCCAGAGCAGAGTGGGAGCAATCAGACGACATGATGCTGTCACTGGAAAATATCCAGAGACCCATTTATCATTTGAAACAGTACTATAGATTTGCAGTCTAGATGTTAGGGGGAAAAAAGGATTATATGCATAAATCAGACATTCATTTTAAGCATTTCATATGGAAAAATCAACAGGTATGATACAAATACCTTATGCAATCCTAAGTATGCATATTTTGTATACAAAAAGTTACATTTTAAAAATGTATATAATGCTTATACATTTCTGGTGTTTATTCACAAAAGTTAATTAGTCTCAGGTTCACCAAGGCTGCATTTATTCAAACAAAAATACAGTAAAGACAGAATATTCTGAAATGAAATGTAATTTATTCCAGTGACGACAAAGCTGAATTTTTAGCATCATTATGCGTCTTCATGGAGGTGCATCCTTTTTCTGCATAAAAGTGTTTTTTTTTGTTTTCTTATTTAAATGACCAATTAAAGGTAATTTAAATGACTAGTGCAGGCAATTGAATGCTGTTGATCTAAAAAATTATATTCATGTAAACCTTAGTGATGAGCCGCCCTGATTATAATTTGTAGGCCTACTTTTGATATAATATAAGTATAAGATTGGACAATTTCTTTTCTGTGCTAGCCACTTGCATTTTTTTCTGGACATTTACTAACTAACTAACAATCAAGGACTGTGAGGAGCTAAACTATTCTCTTCAGGGCTCGCAAAATCGCTAGGCCCGCGTCCCTGGCGTATCTGTGTTTTCCAGTCGGGCTACCAAAATATATCACCACTCTGCCCGACGGCCTATATCTTATATGAAGATCTCCCGCCGGTCCTTAAAAAATCCTAAAGTGAGTTGTATCAAACTTAAGGCCATAACACTTTTTAAATACATTAAATGGTATAAGAAATGTCTTAAAGGGGTGGTTGACTGTTTTTTTTCTAGGCTTGATTGTGTTTATGGGGTGCAGTCTAACATGTGTTAATGCTATTTTTCACATAATTTACCTTTCTTCCACACCGCTCTGTCCCTTCTCTGAGAAAAGTGCTGATCATTTCCTTCTTTATGAAGCCCCTCCCTCAGAAATACACGCTGGGCTCTGATTGATTAGCTGGCCCAATGTGTTGTGATTGGCTAAACCGCCTCTAGCATGCGTCTAACGTCCCGCCCCTCACCTTGGCGGCATGTGCTCTGGTTGTATTGTAAACAATGACGTTTTCTATATTGCTTATCAATTTGAGCCCGTTTGAGACGCAGAGGATATTATTGAAGAAGATCGTGTCTTCTACATGTGCCGCGATGTGCATTCTAAAAATCTACAACAATGAAGACTTAATAATTTATATTTTAATTGACAATTATATGCTTGATTTATTCCCCTTTTCCTAAAAAGTCTAAAAGGCTGAAATGCGGTGTGTATACGATTTTTTTTCTGTGAAAACCTGTATTGAAACGGTACATCATGGTAATTTTTATGGCTCAGACTGGTCTGCTACCCCAGACTTGTCCAACCCCCACTATACTGTGTTCATTTAAACCATTGTGCTCTCTTCAATGGGTCAATAAATTTCCTAATTTCATTTTTTTTTAATTCTGTCAGATACCCTTTAATAGTGAAATAAACTTCCTCTCCTTCATATTTGTTGATATTTGGTATTGAAATATTTTTGATTGACATTTAAAACTCCTATCTGATTTCTTCTATATTTTAAAGGGGTCACTATGATTGCTTTTTTAAAGATCTTGTTTGTGTGTATTTGGGTGTAACAGAATACGTTGCCATGCTTTAATGTTAAAAACCCCATTATTGTTTTTCAAATCTGTACAATTATTGTAGGTCCTTTATGCCTCGCCTCTCTCAAACGCTTCGTTTTCCTACAAAGTCCCTCCCTCCGAACAAGCGGCAGTCTGCTCTGATTGGCGCAGCTGCCATTGCATTTTGAGGCCGAACACCGGCAGCACTCGTCGGAAATGTCCGCCCCTTACCAGAATCCCCTCTTCAGCTTTCAACATAAATTAAGACAGAGCCCGAAGGGGAACGAGTCGCGTGACAGACCGTGCGAAGTGGGTATGGGTTTTGCTGTACCAAGCCACGGTTAAGACAGCTGACTCCACTGTGATGTGACCCTCTCTCTCCCCTCTCTCTCGCTCTCTCGCACTATACACACACACCCACACACACACACGATGCACAAAACTCCGCATTTGTCAGTCAATAGCAAATACTTAAACTATAACAAAACAGTAGCTGATTCAGAAGCACCAGATTGTCATAGCCAAGTCCGAATTACTCCTCGTCTCACGTTCCAACATTTCGTCCGTCCATAAAAGCATTGCTGTTCTGTTGTAAATAAATCTTAACCAATGATTCCTAGTTGCGTCTACTTTCGGAAGGCCAAATAAAGTGCTTTTGCTTTCGCCTAGAAACACACAGAGTCTCCCTGACATGCTGCTTCAACACTAACTGCGGTTACTGAAACCACGCCTTCTTTCTTTGCGTGCACATTTGGGCGCATTATGCTAATATTTCCACATAGTGAGGTAGATATGTGGGGGCGTGTTAGAACGAGCCGTTTTAGGGGGGCGTGGCAGAGTCTTAACTTTGATACAGAATATCTCTTTGGATTTGAGACTTAAGTCTTTGCAACTTCAGGGATCTTATCTTATTGCCAATCAGCTTGTAACACTCCAAAGAGAAAGGAAAACTTGAAATCGCATCATATGACCCCTTTAAAAAAAAGGTATTTTTTATTTGGGCTAGCGAAATTAATTTTCGGGCAACCAAAATATGAAGAGTACCTGCCCGAAGTGCTACCAGGGATTTAGAAATTTTGCTTTTTATGTAATAAATGGTAGATGCAGGACTAACATTATTCATTATCAGGAGTGAGCAAGTGTTCTGTTAGAGCAAACTAAAAAAATCAAAATAAATACAATCTACTTATAAGACATACAAGAAAAGACATCACATATTGGGATGCCTCCATTGTCATTTTCAGTGAATGTGGGCTTCTGTCTCAATGTTTCTCTCTTAGACAGCTCTTTATTCTGGTTCATTACACACAAATATGGAGATTTAAAAGGCCTATCTGCTTTCATTTTTTCATGCACCCTAAATTAACACTTTTAAATGAACAGTCTTTACTAATTAGGCTGCTCAAACACACAGGATGTTCTTTAACATTTCCTGTGGCGAGATCAAACACGTCCATCTATTCAGCCAAGAAGCAGTACGACCCTTATTAACACCGAATGAAGAGTGCTCAACCCAACCCCCTGGGAAACAGCCTTTTAAAAAGCCCTAACAAACTTGTCAAACCTCTGCTGATTTGGAGAGCAGGAGAAACTGCTAGATTAAGAAACGCCCCCGTATGGCTGACACACCAGGGTTCACTCTACTCTTTCTTTCTGGCAAGCAATTGGCCTCCTGTCAGAGTGAGTGATTTCAACTTAGATGGGTTTCTCAGCTCACACAGACAACAACACAGGACAGGCTGTGGATCACTATCAGGAAGATGTGCTTTAATCTTGTGTCCTGCACATCTGGCACAGTTCTGTAACAATAATGAACCGTCTTCCTCCTAGGGTGTTTTAATTGATTATATTTATTTATTTTTGGTCTCGTTGTTCTCTGTGCTAATCTTGATTTTACAAGTATAAGGCCTTATTTGAACTCAAGGTGATGTGTGGCTTTTTTATTGTGTCACACTTACATCAAACCTGAACTGAAATAAATATATATATATATATATAAAAATAATACCACAACAACAATACTCATAAGTATTAGCATTTTGATCACAATTCAGTGTAACGTTCAAGACTGGCTCTGACTCTGCCTGTCATGGATGTTTTACATTATTGTGAGACTTAAAATGATTGATTTCGTACTGGTTGTTCCACAAACAGACAAAGCTACTGACAGTATGTTACTCAATACTAACTTGTTCAGAACAACAGCACTCTTACTTGTGAAATTGATTAATGAGTTTACTGATTAATTCATTACTGTTAAGAAGCGTCAGTATGGTGTATTAGTGTCATAATGTCATTCTTCCAGCATTCTGATGGGCTTGACTTTGAACCTCATCCCATCTGCACTGTGATCAATCACTCATCCATCCCATTAGCCTCCCATAATGTTTCTCTTCCACTTTTACAGCTGTTTACTGGAGGGAGGGATTGATTTTATGTTTTTAGAGGTATATGTTTGTTCAGCCTAGGTTTATTTATTGATTTCTGTTGAGCAGAGCAACTCTACACTTACACACTGCAAAATGTGCTTTAATTGGCATGTTTTAACTTAATTTACACTCAGACTCTCAATCTTTTTGACTCAAAGGCTCTGCTCAGTTTATAGTATTTTTGCTGCAATTATGACAAAGCTGCTTTTTCATTAAATGAAATTGAGAATATTGATATTAAATTAACCATCATTTATTTCATGATTACAGACACTTTGTGTTGGGTATATATATATAGTATATATATATATGGGTGGTGTGTGTGTGGTGTTCATAGGCTATATATACAAGCGTGTGTGTGTGTTTGTGTGATACATATATTACAGTGGGTACGGAAAGTATTCAGACCCCCTAAATTTTTCACTCTTTGTTATATTGCAGGCTTTTGCTAAAATCATTGAAGTACATTTTTTTTCCTCATTAATGTACACACAGCACTCCATTTTGACAGAAAAACACAGAATTGTTGAATTTTTTGCAGATTTATTAAAAAATAAAAACTGAAATATCACATGGTCCTAAGTATTCAGACCCTTTGCTGTGCCACTCATATATTTAACTCAGGTGCTGTCCATTTCTTCTGATCACCTTGAGATGGTTCTACACCTTCATTTGAGTCCAGCTGTGGTTGATTATACTGATGGGACTTGATTAGGAAAGCCACACACCTGTCTATATAAGTCCTTACAGCTCACAGTGCATGTCAGATTAAATGAGAATCATGAGGTCAAAGGAATTGCCAGAGACAGAATTGTGGCAAGGCACAGATCTGGGCAAGGTTTACAAAAAAATTTCTGCTGCACTTAAGGTTACTAAGAGCACAGTGGCCTCCATAATCATTAAACGGAAGACGTTTGGGACGACCAGAACCCTTCCTAGACCTGGCCGTCCGGCCAAACTGAGCTATCGTGGGGGGTTGAGCCTTGGTGAGAGAGGTAAAGAAGGACCCAAAGATCACTGTGGCTGAGCTCCATAGATGCAGTCGGGAGATGGGAGAAAGTTGTAAAAAAAGTCAACCATCACTGCAGCCCTTCACCAGTCGGGGTTTTATGGCAGAGTGGTCTGACGGAAGCCTCTCCTCAGTGCAATACACATGAAAGCCCGCATGGAGTTTGCTAAAAACACCTGAAGGACTCCAAGATGGTGATAAATAAGATTATCTGGTCTGATGAGACAAAGATAGAACGTTTTGGCCTTAATTCTAAGCGGTATGTGTGGAGAAAACCAGGTACTGCTCATCACCTGTCCAATACAGGCCCAACATTGAAGCATGGTGGTGGCAGCATCATTCTGTGGGGGTTTTTTTCATCTGCAGGGACAGGACGACTGGTTGCATCGAGGGAAAGATGAATGCGGCCAAGTACAGGGATATCCCTGGACGAAAACCTTCTCCAGAGTGGTCAGGACCTCAGACTAGGCCGAAGGTATACCTTCCAACAAGACAATGACCCTAAGCACAACACACAGCTAAAATAATGAAGGAGTGGTTTCACAACAACTCTGTGACTGTTCTTGATTGGCCCAGCCAGAGCCCTGACTTAAACTCCAATTGAGCATCTCTGGAGAGACCTAAAATGTCTGTCCACCAACGTTTACCATCCAACTTGACAGAACTGGAGAGGATCTGCAAAGGAGGAATGGCAGAGGATCCCCAAATCCAGGTGTAAAAACTTGTTGCATCTTTCCCAAAAATACTCATGGCTGTATTAGATCAAAAGGGTGCTTCTACTAAATACTGGACCCTGAATGTGTTTCCCCAAAAAAAATGGTTCCCATGCTTTTTTTAATGATTTATGTTGTATAAAGTAATTGGTTTACTGTCGTAATTTTGTCGAATATTGTTTCAAATAAGGCTTTTCATATCAAGCCAGTTTCAGTGGCCACAATTACAGACTTGTGTTTGAGTGCGAAATATGGTTGTTATCAGACAGCGTGAAGTTCAGTGAAACCCAAATAATTTTCGCGTGTGGTTTTTCAGTAACTTACAGATGCGGAGTTACTGTGAGTTGTGTGCCATCTGCAGGTTTTAGGTCTTCCACCTCAGCCGCTTTCATCAGTTTAGTGGTGTGACTCTGCGCATGACTCAAACGCTTTCCTCTCACGAAGCTGTGTCGTTTAATTAAGATTTGACGGATGAACTCGCGCCTCCATTGGACAACTGTGATAAGACTTTCCAATAGTATGGGTGTCGGCATCCTTTATATTTACTTCACTCTCTGTCACTATGGTCGGAAAGGTTCAATAAAGAAGTCAGTAAAGTCGTGTGACTAGTATTTTCTGCCAGCCCAGTTGGTTATAATTGGAACTAACGATGCCCAATTCGCGATTCAATGAATCATTCTTTTGAATCGGTTCTTCTCAATGAATCGGTAATACGGGTCAGCAAACAGATTTGAATCGATTTGAGATTCAGTCTGAATGATTCGGACAGGTTCGGAGCGATTCCCAATTTAGAAAACACGTAATGTACATATGTCTACGTAAGAAATCGTTATATAAGAACACAGAGAACTAGATATAACTGAATTGCTGCAAAGCTTTTACCTGCAATACATACAATGTACATAAAAAATCAAACTACAAATGCATCCTATCATTTGCAAGTGATGAAGAATTGCTTGAGGTGTCTGAAAAAGTTTATGAGTGACACTGGTTGCAAAATAACTATCAGGAAAGGCACTTAAAGCACTAGAAAGTAGACTACCATGGTATTTTTCGACTTTCAGAAATACACTCACCCTAAAAAAACATTGATTGGAGTAAAAAGTGTGAAAACCAATCCCAGTCTAGCCTATAGCCTACAGAACGGGTCACAAATATGACACATTCACAAGCCTAATGTTGGTGTATCAAGCCTTTGTATCACACTTTATGTTCTTGTCCCATTTATTGTTTGGTGCTGAAAAAAGTCTGGATTGTTTCTTAATGAGAATGGTGTAAATAAGCTTTATATTATTCTTAAATTGTATTGTTTTCATGGTCACATTTTATTTTAAGGTCCAATTCTCGTTATTAACCATTAACTATGACTTTTGCCTCAAACTACTACTTTTACTACTGCTTATTAACAGTATAGTTGTTAAGTTTAGGTATTGGGTAGGTTTAGGGATGTAGAATGTGCTTTATAAGTACTAATAAACAGCACACATATGTTAATAATAGGCATGCTAATAAGCAACTAGTTAATAGTGAGAATTGGTCCCTATCCTAAAGTATTACCGTTTTTGTTTATGCATAGTTACATTTTTAAGAGGAAAACCATAAGTGGATGATATACACAACTTCATTTGATACCATTGATGATAAAATAAAATTACAAATTCAAAATACCATTATTAAAGAATGGAAGAAATTGTCTGGTATTCTATTCCATTCTATAGACTGGACAAAAAAAAATCAATGATACAAATGGAAACAAATGCATTACTCTTGAAGAAGAAAGATGACATCTCGGTGTGACTCTCCACTTGAACAATTCACCAAATTCAAAACAATTCATCTTTATTCAAATACAAAATTACAAAGCTTTTATTTTTTTCTGAGGACATAACCAGCATGAGAAACAAGCAGTGTCTAGGGCTGAATCTCATACCCAAGCGGATCCAGCCCTTTATCCAGCAGGAGTAAAGAGGATTCCCTCATCTTCTGGAGAAACTTCTGCAGCTCGTCTTTAGAGAAAACCTGACAAAAAGAAAGACAGGTCAGATGAATGAACGTTAAAACAAGACAGCATCATATTTAACATGAGCACTTATGTTATCAGAAGAGATCTCACGCAAATTGAGTCAATATAGTCTTACTGACATGCGATATTCATGTCTATATTTACAATGATTCTCTAAAGGGCTCTGACATCACACCTCATAGAGTCTGTGTTGGTCAGACGTGATGATGTCAGCCAGACGCAGACTCTCCTGGTGGCGCTCAGTGCGCTGCAGTACGGTTAACAGGAGGAAAGACATCATGGGCAGACACAAACGCCGCAGCAGAATCATCTGATGAGAGCGCTCAGAGTCTTCCTCAGTGTCCTGCCAAAAACACACACACACACACCATGAATCCAGAACATCCTACACTCAAAATGCATTTGCCGAATTAAAAAAAAAAGAATTATTACAAATAATCTGTGTTTGCCAAACCTGTAAATTAATAGAGAACCTATTCACCTCTCTGACATCCACCATCCAGCCTCCATCTACAAACAGCAGCACATTATAGATCCTCTCCTTCACATCCTCGGTCAGCGCTCCCAGACGGCCCTGCCAGTTCTCATACTCTATCTGGAGGAAGTGACAAAGAAAAGCCATTAAAGATAAAAGCTAGAAGTGTTCACGGCCCTGTGAGAACGGTCTGTTCTGACCTTGTACTCTGCTTCTTTCATCTCATGGGCCACCTTCTCTGTAAACTTCGCTTGAGCAGGTGCTGTGGGTTTCACCGGAGGACAGTTCATGTGCTTGAACCACTCATTAAACGCTTCGTGAGCTTCCTGTGGGGGAAACAAAACAGAGTAAGATCATCTCGCTGTAACTACATTCAATAGAGTGACAGACAATTCAGTGTTGCACAAAGATGCAGCTCCTCACCAGATAGGCACGGATGCACAGATGCTCACGAATAGCATTCTCCTCCTCTGCAGGAAGGGGCGTGTCCACGCCCTGCTCCTCCCACTGGCGGTAGATTTCCCGCATGGAATCTTCCGGCACTTTGGCGAAGACCATCTTAGCAGCGTCATGCTTCTTAGATGCTACGGCAAACGAGGAACATTGGCATTTCATTGATTCACATCTAATGTCGCTAATCTAAGCTAACTGACCTAACTAAGACCTAGGAGTAAACTAACCTTAAAAGCTCGTTTTTAATGGTATAAACTTTCGTTCAACCATTTATAAATTTAAGTCTTGTATTATCCCTTAATCACCAAAAAAGCTGCCTCAAAGACATGATTCTTACCTTCCTCTGAGCCAGGTTACAACTATTTGTTAGATTCTCACATGTATGAACGATCCTGAAGAAATTATTTTATGTCTAATCATTACGACAAGTGACAGAGAGGAAAATGCCAATACGAACCAAATGTTTTCTGCTACACCTGTGCGCATTACTACATCCAAATGTTGACAAAAAAAAATAAAAAAATCTAAACCAACATTTTTTTATAAGTGAAAATCAATTATAATATCAAAATATAAAACTATCAATTGCAGCTCAGTTACATCTTAATTAGTGCTGTCAAATTGTTAATCGCGATTAATCGCATCCAAAATAAAAGTTTTTGTTTACAGAATATATGTGTATGTACTGTGTATATTTATTATGCATATATAAAAACACACACATACATGTATATATTTTTGGAAATTTCTTAAATATATACATGTATGTGTGTGTATTTATATATACATATAAAGTACAAATGTATCCAGTATAGGGCTGCACGATAAATCGCATGCGATATTTAACGCGCATCTTATCAGTAAAGCCGGTTCTGTAATCAGCGGTAATGTGAAATTACCCGCAGGTGATGGAGATTTACCGCTGATTACAGAACCGGCTTTCTGACAAGATGTGCGTTAAATATCGCATGCGATTTTAATCGGCATGCCTAGTATAATATTATACCACACATTCGGGTAAACAAAACTTTTATTTTGGATGCGATTAATCGTTTGATAGCACTAACCTTAATATAATAATTTAGCTGGAAAAGTCTCACCTAAGAACTTCCTCATGAGGCAGCTCTGTTAAGGGCTTCAGCTCGCTGGGCGGGATCAAACACCAGCCAGTCAATGACATTCAATCCTTCGCCTGACCTCTGTTGTGAATGAGTGAAGAGTTGTGTTAATTCAATTGCTAATTGGATATAGATTTATAAATTAACACATTTAGCAGTTCATTTGTACCACAGTAGTTGCTGTATCTAGCGCAGGGGTCAGGTCATGGTGGGCAAACTCATCTGTGTCTCTCTCTCTGATGGTCTCTACTACTGTTTTTGTGATTGCTCCTACGTCCAAACCTAAACACCACAAAAAATATCAATGTGTAATAAGTATGTAATAAACATTTAATGTACACATTGCAAAATAAACCCTTTCCATTGTGATACAAGACCCTTTGACCTCACCTGCTTGTGTTGCCAGCTCCAGACAGTGTCTGCGCTGCTCAGTCTCAGTGACTTCCTCCAGGAACTGAGCGTATTGTGACACGGCCATGTCAGCAGGAAGGTGACTGACATAAAATGCAATGAGATCCACCTGCTTTTCCTTTACTAACAGGGAGATGTAGGCCTTCAGGACATCTACACACACCTCCACCTGACAAACACAGATCACAATGGTGAGTCTGCATCAAACATTTGAATGTATTTATCTGTACAAGCAATAAGCTAGACACATGAAGAGAAATATAATCTAAAAACAAACAATATATGCATATAATGTACGTACCTTGAGTTGCATGCCCAAACTGCGATAAAACAACACTAAATGTGACATGAAGCGCAACAGATGAGCTGGCAAAGCTGTACTTCTTCCCAACCAATCATTGAACTCCTCCAGAAGACCTTTCAACACAAGTTAAACATTGAACTTAAAAAGAAAACTTTTCAAAAAGAAAAAGTGAGATTTTTCAAAAATTTGTTCTCAAAGCGTACCATCAAGATCTCCAAGAATAACAAGCTTCTGAATCAAATGGTAATGTTCCTTAGTTGCATCCAGAACCCTCTGTCAACATAACACGTGTGAAAAGATCAGAAAATAAACAATTTCAATCAATTTCGTCTTTTACAAAAGAAAACTCATTCATTCACTCTTACTTTGGATTCTGTTGCTTGAAGCTCTTCAAAGACTTTCTCCAATGTCCAACTAAAAAAGCCACATGATGGAATTAATCAGTTACTGGAAAAGGAAATAAAGACTGTATATAGGATGGAAATTAGAGGGTGTTTATAGTCATACTTGGTCTCTAGGAACTCTCTGGGCAGCTCCTCCAGCTCTTCACTGCCCAGACCAGAAGAACAGATTTCCTGCTCTACCAGAGTGTCCACCATCACCCGGAAATACGCCCACACTGTGTCCTCCCACGACTCACACACGGGTAACAGCTGCAGGAAATGAGGACATATTCAAATATAGACTAAAAACAAGAGGAAAAACAGTTAGACGACTATTTACCTGTTTGAGGTTTCCACTGAGTGCAGCATAGATGGCTCTTTCATATTTGTTGAACTGCTCCTGAAACAGCAAAACAAAGCAGAATCTTTCAGAATGACAAACAAAATGACCAAAACATTCACAGAAGCTGTGTATTAAGTACAGACATTTCACCTAATTTAATTATTCATTTTTAATTTCTTGAGACTTGATGTTACCCAGTACAAGGTATATATAAAAAGCTACCTATACTATGCAAAAAAAACCAGTGTATTTTAAAAGACAACACATTTTTGCTAAGTTAAGAAAGCCCATGTCAGAGTACTTAAAGGGATAGTTCACCCAAAAATGAAAATTCTGTCATTAATTACTCACTCAAAAAGAAAAGTGAGTTAATAAAGAAAAGAAAAACAACGACTTTATTCAACAATTTGTTTCCTCTGCATCAGGTGCCAGGGTGATGCGGAGGAGACGAATTGTTGAATAAAGCCATTTTTTTTTTTTCTTTGCGCACAAAAAGTAATCTCGTAGCTTCGTAAAATTAGTTGAACCCCTGACGTCACATGGATAATTTTCCGGATGTCCTAGCTCGTTTCTGTGCATTGATCGTGTTAATTACATTGCTGTCTATTGAGGGTCAGAGAGCTCTCAGAATTCATCAAAAATATCTTTAATTTGTGTTCCGAAGATGAACGGAGGTCTTACAGGTTTGGAACAACATGAGGGTGAGTAATTAATGACAGAATTTTCATCTTTGGGTGAACTATCCCTTTAAAGATAAGGGGGAAAAAAAGACAATTATAGTGTTGCCCTAAATATACATTTATTCGTTTTTTTCCTCAAATTTCCCACAGATCTAGAGTTTCCTCACCTCTTCTGCCATTCTCCAACAGCAAACCTTCCACACGCTTCGATGAGGATTCCCCTCCACCGCCTGAAGCGCTCCACCTCCTAAACACACACACACACACACACACACACACACACATTAACAGGGTCGATCCAACTGATCAATGAATGCCCATGACTTTCAGTTGAATGTGATGACTGGCTATTAAGAGACTGCACTAACAAAGAACAACTTTTTGCCAATTCAATATTGATAACTAGAATCATTTTTTTTTTTTTTTTTACTATAGTTAAATAATTAACATGACAGTTTAAAAATAATAGTAATATATTTTCAAAATGTTAAAATTCCTGGACAAAGTGTTCAACCCATGTGAATTACGAATCACACTACTGTTATAACATGGATGGACATATAGTCACATTTGAACCCTTCTAATTAATGGGATAGTTCACCTGAAAAATAAATTCTGCCATCATTCATTCATTCATTCATTCATTCTAAACCCATAAAAACCCCTTGGTTAAAAATAGCACTTGCCTTCGCGCGTACATATCTGATGTGGCTCTATGAGTGGTGTTATATTATAGATATTAATCTATATATATACAAGTGCGGTCTCTTCAGAAACATTTTGAATACACCACTCAATCATATGGATTGTGTTTACTTTTTGAAGCATCTGGTTTCATTAAAAATATCTTAATCAAATATGAATGAAAGTCTCATGGAAATGGGTGAGTAATGATAACAGAATTTTCAGTTTTGGTTGAACTATCCCTTTAAATCCTATTTAACTTAAGTAATATTAATGTAGTTAGTATGTGCTTGTGTCGACCTCCGTTGATGTTGGGGTCATGATACAGTTTCCAGCCTTCCAGAGTGGCAGCACGCCAGGCCTGACCACAGCGCTTACACAGCCTCTGAGCCTACACACACACACACGTAGCAAGATACAGTGACATTTTCAGTATTCGTCTCTGTCTGAAGAAAAAAAAAAAGAGCAAAGTGCTCAGATTTGTCAACACAAAAGCTGCAGTTACATAGCAAACATAAAAATAATTTTCAAATTTTCAAATTTATTTTTGAAACTATGTTTTGAAATTGCTATCGGTGATATACAATTTTCTGGTTTTGGTAACAAACATTACATGTAATCAATTACTTGTTTTGTAGTGTTACAATAGTCGACTATAAAACACCCATAACAATCCCTATCAGAAAACACACCTCATCAGTCATGCCAGCTCGTATGAGGTTAAAGAGGTTTTTGAGCAGGCGAGTGTCGTCCTCTCTGTCCAGGTCTGCCAGTGGTCTCTTCTGTCTGATGGGAGCATCGGGATCCAGTTCTGTGACCAGTGGCCTGCTAAAACCACCACTGGATTGATTCCTCCTCAGCTTCAGGGTGTGGAGTGTGTTCTCCCTACACATAAACAATCCACCATAAAAGATCAACCTGCATTCAAATCTGAGTTTTGAGATGTTCAATAATATAAATAAGCAGTGATATCCCTTACCAGTACACAGATTTGGCGTAGTATTCAATGTTATCAGAGAAGTCTCCTATCTCATCTTTGGCGATACTCTCCAACCAATCCACCACCAGCTAAATGAACACACACACACACACACACACACACACACCAATACTGAGCAAAGTGTTTTTTCCATGCAGAAACAAGCAGGATGGGTGTAAATGCATGCATGTGTACCTGGCTCTGTCGCACCATATTGCCCTTCTGGAAGAACTGCTCCATTACTGCCTTCTCACTCTCAGTGGGCATCTCCAGAGAAAATACAACCACAAGTTCATACGCAGTGGCTCCAAAAAATATACACGCTTAAGTCACCATTAATGTATGAATGTCACTGCAATGAACACAAAATATCTCACCAAGTGGCAATGACACAATGTAACTTTGTGACATTCTAAAAGTTTTTGAGCACTGGTTGTTCATTTTGGACAGTATATCTACTGTTTTATTTAAAAACAGGCTAAATTTTGCAAAATCTTTTGCTTGAACAATGTGCTTGTGCTTAGGGGTGTGCGATACTGAAAAAACATAATATCTCGAGATTTTATCGATAACGATAATTAGACGATATTTTGCTATGTGTGTTATTGTGCTCCTAAAGGTTCCGATATTCTTCATATTCTGTGTTGTAGTCAGTTCACACTGATAGATGAATTTTTCAATGAAGGTTAAATTGTGCGGCTTTTACCTTTTAACATATGAATATCGTTTGATCAATGTCAGCATTAATCAGTCAATTAGAATAATAAGACATTTGGGGTGTTCCACACGCAATGAATATTAGTGTCAACAAAAATCATTCTTGGCAAGCCAGAGGGAAACAGAAGCTGCATCTGAATTGGCATTTAGATGTATTTACACAGTTTATTGCAGGACATGAATGCATTTAACCTGTTACAAATGCATAATTAATGTTTTGATATATTAAACATAAACCGTTGAATATTTATTTTTGAAATTATTTAAATAAAAAGATACTTTAAAATGTCAAACTAAACCGGCCAGTAGGTGGCAGCAAGTCACTCTTAATAAGTGAGTCATTGCGATTGAACTGAATAATTTAAATGGTTGATTCATTCAGGAACGAAACACCGTCATGTTGCTCAGAGACACAAAACAGTGCTGTGGCTGTGTTTGGATTTTTTTTTTTTTTGTCAAAACGCGCAAAAACAGGAAATTATGGTATCCCCACAAGGTAAGTCTCTTAATCAACTTCGTGTTTAAGACTGTTGTAAAAAACAAACTAATATTCCACTAAGTTTGGAGAAAAACGGCGCTCTTCGTGTGAAATTGATTAACTATTTGAAGTGTTATAAATATATACATTTTCTGCCCCCATGTCTTGAATTTGTGATCATTCTAAATGACTGAATCATGTATTGAAAGAACGGAATCTAAATGCGCACTCGCACTAGTCCAGACTTCACGTAATGCGTGCGCTCGGTAGGGGTGTTTCTTGAATGGTTTTCTACAAAATACTGATAATGTCCAAATCGCAAAGAGTTTTATACAACAATTACGATATTATCGCAGACAATATACATCGCACACCCCTAGATTGTCTACATAATGTTGGATTGTACTATAAGCCCAATGAATTCATGGTTTCCCATCTATGTAGACCCAGTACGTGTAACACAAACGCACTTACAGTATATACATTCATGAGTCTTTCCTCCTAAAAGGTAGGGATCTGTCTCTGTTTGAGAGAATGATAACAATATGTAAGCAAGAAAAATAGCAGTTGTGCTGCTTAATATTTTAGAGTAAACTGTGATACAATCTTTTTCAGGATTCAATGATGAATAGAGATTTAAAACAACACTTACTTGAAATAAAAATCTTTTGTGGCATTATAAATGCCTTTATTGTCACTTTTGATCATTTTAATGCATTCTTGCTGAATAAAAGTATACATTTCTTAATTTTCGCCAAACCTTTGAACAGCAGTGTAGAGGAGTGTGTACTGCTACAGCGAAAGTGATGAGTCTCCAAGCGTCCCATTCTCGTGCATGAAGCAACCAGTAATTGCTGACTGTTGGGAGGATTTCGGCTGAACCAGGGCCGATCGAAGAACCATTTTCTGCAACATACTAACCTACAATACAGGTCAGCACATTACGAGTTTTTTTTTCAGTTTGCCATGACAACATTTTCATTTAGCTACCATTCAAAACATTTAGTTTTTCTATTTTAAAAAAGATAGATAACTTATATTATATATGAAATTTATATTGTAAATAATTACTAATTTCTACTTAATGAAACTCATTTAAATCACATGATTCTGAAATTCCCAGTCTTGTCTATGAACTACTAGGCATGTACCTTATCTTGACAGAGAGCCTCATACTCCTCTAAAAGATCAAACACATCTGTGGATGCATGACGTAAATATGACTGCAGAAAATCAGGAAACAAACCGAGAGAAGCTGAGAGAAGAAAAAGGGAGAGAGAGAGAGCTGTAAATCATGTAAACCAGTCACTTCATTTGTGGTGATGATGATCATTATGATTATTTACCAGCCTCTCCGGGATCATCTTCCTTTAGCATGAGAGCGCTCATGCTGACATCCTCAGTGAAGCTGGTGTCCACCAGTCCAGACAGAGGAGACGGGTAAAGACTGTTCGTCCAATCACTGTCATCCAAGTTCTGAAGTGTCAACAAATAAAAACCCCAGGCAAAACGGTTACCACTTACATCATACAAGCTAAATATACAGAGCCAGGATGAATAAAAGATGTTCATATGAATTCTGGTCACTCACCATGCTCAGACTGCCTTTAGTACGGGGTGTTGTTAACGAAAGAGGAGTCTGCTTCCTTGTCCTGAGGATGGCCGACACATCTGTTCCCTGGGTGGGGGGGGGGGGGGGGGGCGGGCACTTCCTTGGGGTGACTGTACATAATTTACAGTAGGGCTCCACAATTAATCTAATTTCTAATCGTGATTACAATTATAGATGCCACAATTACGTAATCATTCAAAGTCCACTTATGTTATTCTGCGTGCTTAAGATATGTTGTTTTCTTTCTACATGTTATCTTAAGGGTTTCCCATTGTTTTAGTTTTAGTATAACATTATAATACCATGCATATTTTTAAACCATGTATGTTTTATAATTTAAAGAAACCAATCCGATGTATATTTGACATTTGAGGCTTAATACTATAGAAAAGCACTCAAAGTTCGAGTGTTTTCAGCTTGTTTATTTTCATATAAAAATACTGCATGCAGTTGCATCAAACAATGGTATAAACATCATTCAATGTAAACTGTGATAATCGTAATTAATAATCGCAATTACAATTGCAAGGGAATAATCGACAATTATGATTTTTGTCATAATCGTGCAGCCCTTATTTACAGTCAAACCAAAAATTATTCAGACACTAGATATAATTTTTTTACTAGGGGGCAGGACACTCTCGTCAGTTATGTAAGTGCGGATAGCAAAATAAACTGTGACGTATTATACCCAAAAAAATTCGTCATACAGTAGGTTACCAGTAAAATGATGAAAATTTGGGACCAAAACTTATTCAGACACTTTGACTTGACCATGATTTGCTTAAGTGTTTTTCTTTAATTGCTAATGTGACCCTTTTTACACCACATACTAAGCATTGCTTAGTAATTGGTGGACCTAAATTGGTATTATCTAATTGTTGTGTACTACAATTTAACAGCTGACAGCTATTCAACCTAACTCATTACATACCTTTCTATCAAAGGTATCTGACATTATCAAGATGAATTTGGTTCTGACACAGTTTAACTCTTGAGTTCTTGTCATATTTTATTACCATTGTCTAAACTATAGCGAATAAACTGTGATAATATAAGAAATGTTGAAGGTGTCTGAATACATTTTAGTTTGACTCTAAAAGAAAACTGCACATCAATACAGACCACTCTTCATAAACGCAAAACAGTACTAGTACAAATCAGAGTGTTTTTGCATGCAGCATCTACATATATCTATACAGACAGAGAGCAAAAGCTGTTTCCTCACAAGCTTGTTTGAGGAGAGATCCAGGTGTTTGGCGCAGTAGTGGTCTAGCAGGGGTAGTGCTGGTGCCAGGAGTCTCATCCTGTGCCAGTGGGACTGAACACACAGTAAAGGAAAAAAAAACAACCTCCTACATGTTTATAACATAGTTTCAGCACAGATATATTGTACTTAGTTACACTGCAAGATGAGAACAAAAACCTGACCTCAACTGAGCTGGATATCAACACTATTGTCTTCTGTAGAGCTGCTTTTCGTTTTATAATTGCTAACCTTTGCAATGTTAACACTTACTGAACTGAATAAGCATTGAGCTAAATAATGTCATTATTGTGTTGAGCTGTTTTATAGCTAAAATGGAAGTTCTTTCAAAATGGATGTATTCTGTACCATTAACTAACAATGCTATTTTTCTGTTTATCACTGTGAATCTGTTTTGAAACTATCTGCATTGTAACGTGCAAGAGAAATAAATGTAATGACTTGACTGCGGCTTATGATTTTGGTAAGGATACATGCACCTTTTTTGTGTGAACTCTTTCTGCGGGCCGCACGGGTCACCTCAGTGTCCCGAACCAATGGACTCATCCAGGTCTGATTCCTGCACAAAACACAGACACCACAACTACATTTTCAAGACTATATCATTAGGCTATTATCCACATTTATGCCACATGCTCACAAATACATTTGAACACAGATTCTTCAGTCTTCAGACTAACATCTGTACATTCACAAAGACTCACACTCACACACAAAATCCTAAACGAACTCAAAGTGGCCTGTAAAATATATTCATATAACAAATACAGCTATTAACTAGCTATGAACTGTCAAAACGCAGCTAAAGAATAACGTTATTAGTCTTTTTAAACAACATAAAGTTCCTTCAATGCTGTGTTTACGTAAAATAACACTAAAGTTACATATTGTTTAGCAATTAATAATGAATAAAAAGCTATACTTTCGTGTGTTATTATATTGAGTGTCAACTGCCATGTGCAGACGTTCTTACGATAACGTAAATTAGAGCAAGTAGCCAAAATAATCAGGTAGCATTCATACAACAATAACACGTAATATTTACCAGTCCATGTTGTCCGAAAAATCACAACTGCTAGCCAATGATGCTAGCACACGGGATTTTGCGCCTTCACTGCTGAGGCTCGTTCTTCTTCTGAGCTGCGCCTATCATTACTTCACACTGCCCCCTTCTGGCGCGGATGAACGAGTGAGTACAAAATTACCGCCGTCTGTCAGGTACTGCCACCTACTGTCTATAGAAGGAATCACATGCATCGCAATGTGCCTTTTTTTAAAGGGGTCATATGATGCGATTTCAAGTTTTCCTTTCTCTTTGGAGTGTTACAAGCTGATTGTGCACAGATAAGATCCCTAAAGTTGCAAAGACTAAAGTCTCAAAACCAAAGAGATATTCTTTATCAAAATTAAGACTCTGCCACACCCCCCTAAAACGGCTCGTTCTAACACACCCCCACATATCTACCTCACTATGTGGAAATATTTGCATAATGCCGCCCAAATGTGCACGCAAAGAAAGAAGGCGTGGTTTCAGTAACCTTGTGTTGAAGCAGCATGTCAGGGAGACGCTGTGTGTTTCTAGGCGAAAGCAAAAGCACTTTATTTGGCCTTCCGAAAGTAGATGCATTTAGGAATCTTTAAGATTACTTACAACAGAACAGCAATGCATTTTATGGACGACCATTTCGTGAACCTAGGAGAGGAGGTAATTCTGACTTTGCTATGACAATCTGGCGCTTCTGAATCAGCTACTGTTTTGTTATTAGTTTAAGTATTTGCTATTGACTGTTCAAATGCGGTATTTGTGCAACATCGGGGTGTGTTGTGTGTGGTGGTGTGTGGAGTGTGTGTGTGTGGGAGGGTTGAGTGAGGAGAGAGTGTGTGTGTGTGTGCGTTGTTGTTGTGTGTGATGAGAGAGAGACGAGAGAGAGAGAGAGAGGACGGGGTCACATCACAGTGGAGTCAGCGATCTTAACCGTGGCTTGTGTACTGCACACATACCAGCTTCATCACTGTGTCTGTCACGCGACTCTGTTCCCATTTCGGGCTCTGTCTTAGTGTCTTTACATTTATTTTGAAAGATGAAGCTCGCGATTATGGTAAGGGGCGTTACATTTCCGACGAGTGCTTGCGGTGTTCGGCCAATCACAATGCACTGGGTCAGCTGGCCAATCAGAGCAGACTGCGCTTGTCGGAAGGAGGGACTTTGCTGAAAACAAAGCGTTTGAGAGAGGCGAGGCATAGAGGACCTACAATAATGTAAATTATTTGAAAATGTTTGTGTTTTTTGAACATTAAAGCATGTCAACATATTCTGTTACACCAAATACACAAAATAATGATCTTAAAAAAAGCATCATATGACCCCTTTAATTGTCACATAATTTATTGAAATGTATATTGCAATTTTAGGATAACATTTAGGCTAATCTTGTCCTGATTATATTACATTAATATCTTTTCAAAAATATTTCCAGTCTAATCCAATTCAACTTGTATCTATTACATTAGAGGCACATGACATGACAAATGTATGATGGGATTATTTTTTAAATTATAAATAAATTGAAATGTCACGCCTTATGAGTGGTATTTAGTGGCTATTTAACGGATTCTCCGTACTAAATGTCACGTAGTTATGAATGTCTATACTAATGTCAAGTAATTATTTCTCATATTAGTAGCCTACTACATAAGAATGGCAGGGGTTAGTTGTCACACCTGCTCATAATTCAGTGCATATTTCTTGCATGGGTTTATTTTTGAAAGCCAATTTCTATAGCCACATACCTTAAAGACTTTGCACTGTTATTTTTCCTGATCAAAGATACTAAACACAAAGATAATGAATTGACCCTATAATGAGGCTTGTTGTCAATTAATGGAACCTGGAACCTTTTCAGAAACATTTAACCAAAAATGCCAAACCAAGTCTGTGTAAATACAGTTTGCTAGAGTTAGCGGGACTAAAGAATTTTAGGTTGTAAGAGAAAGTTCTGTAACAGAAAGTAAGGAATTCTCTTTGTGATGTGAAACTTGAAAAGAAAGAACTCTGTGTTAGCCAACCGGAATGCTTTTGTGAGATCTAAAGGCCTTTCCACCAAGACATTGACATTTACTCATGCTTTTAACAAGAATATATGCCTCAGCACAATAATTCCAAAGTTTGAGTCAGTGAGATTTTTTCAGCTAAATTATTACTTTTTTTTTTTTCAGAACGAAACTAAAAGTTTTATTCCGCAAGAATGCATTCAATTACAGAAGCCCAATTCCGCCACTGAATAAAAAAAACAAAATCTCATCTCAATCTTTTCATCTTACAAATCCCAATTCGGATGTTCCCCCCCCCCCCCCCACCCCCCCCCCCCCCTCACAATAGGGCATTTTCTCGAATTGTGAGATAGGGATATAGGCCATATATTCAGATTTGCGAGATATAAACTCGCAATTCTGAATTTTTTTTCCAGAATTGCGGCATACAAACTCGCAATTGTGAGAAATAAAGAATTGTGAGATAAAAGTCGCAATTCTGATTTTTTTCTCGCAATGCGAGTTGTATCCCGCATTCTAACTTTTTCTAAACTTGTGAGATATAAAAAACTCCATTGGCAGGTTATAAAGTCCAATTTGAGGGGAAAAAAAAGAATGTTATGTCTCAGAATTGTGAATTATCTCACAATTTGGACCTTAACGTGCATTGAGTTATAAAGTCAGAATTACGAGATAAACCAAAAAAAGTCACAATTCTGAGATATAAACTCACAATTCAAAGAAAAAAAGTCAAAATTGCGAGATATAAACTCACAATTCAGACTTTTTTTCTCTCAGAATTGCGGAAGCCTTGTTGAAAAAAACAGCATATGCTGGTTAAGTATTTTTTGACGTTGGGATGCTGGTTTAAGTTGGTCCTTTGCTGGTTTATACTGGTCATTTTGCCAGCACATGACCAGCATAAACAAGCAAAAGGACCAGCTTAAACATGCAAAGGACCAGTTTAAACCAGCAAAGGACCAGCATAAACCAGCAAAGGACCAGCTTAAACCAGCAAAGGACCAGCATAAACCAGCAAAGGACCAGCATAAACCAGCAAAAGGACCATCTTAAACCAGAAAAGGACCATCTTAAACCAGAAAAGGACCATCTTAAACCAGAAAAGGACCATCTTAAACCAGCAAAAGAACATCTTAAACCAGCAAAGGACCATCTAAAACCAGCAAAGGACCAGCTCTTAAACCAGCAAAGGACGCAGTTTAAACCAGCAAAAGGACAGCATTAAACCAGCTAAGGACCAGCTTAAACCAGCAAAGGACCAGTTTAAACCAGCAAAGGACCAGCATAAACCAGCAAAGGACCAGCTTAAATCAGCAACGGACCAGTTTAAACCAGCAAAGGACCAGCTTAAACCAGCATCCCAGCGTCAAAACATACCTAACCAGCATATGCTGGTTTTTTCAACAGGGAATTTAGGCCTATATCTTGCAATTCTGACTTTATAACTCGCAATTGTGAGTTTATAATATCTCAGAATTGAGAAAAAAAGTCAGTATTGCGAGATCTATATTTGAAATAAATCATCTATGTGCTTTTGAAATGTCTATTTCTTAAAGAACCTGATTCCTTAAGAAATTCATGTAGTGTTTTGCACCGTGACCAAAGTTCAGTTTGTGAAGCTTTTTTTGTGTTTCTTTGAATAAACGTGTAATTATGTCACTGCTACCCAGCATACACTTCAGCATCTCCTTTCAAATAAAGACCCTTTAACCACTGGTTGCACGATCACACGGTTAATCGTGCAGGAGGAAACCGGTGTAGACCGGCAATTAAGTAAAACACTCACAAAACACTTGCATTTTACACCATGTCAAGGTTTTATTTGACAGTATTTCAGTAAATATCATACAGTAAACAAGAGCTCTGCAAAAGTAAGTATATATCCATTGAGTTGCATTTCATAAAAATAGCTCACTTACAGTTTTTGTGACTAGGTCATAGTACATAGTGTCATATTTATAGTTTTTAGCTGTATACAGGATGAACCACGCTGTTCTTTCAGTTCTACACAGTGATACAGAGCCCCTTTTGGGCATTGCGTTGCCTCCATGGCTTTACCGATAAATTATCTCATTTTAAATCATGTTATTTATCAGGTTGAATCATTTAGGTAACATCTCTTTAGCATTTGGCAAACTCAAGACAAAATCAATGGAAAAGCAGTGTGAAAGCACTGACACTATTCTCTCTTTAAACAAACTCGTTACTCTACAAAATTACAAAGAAAAAGAAACCCTAAGGCCAGAAAGACAGCCTAAACAAGTACATGAATGCAAATGCTGCTAACTACGCAAGTTAATCATCTTTTTTCTTGTTGTTGCGTTGCAAAATGTGTCAGAATGCAATTCGTAACGTAACACATTGCATTCTTAATGTGGTATTAGCATAATTTGGTAGTTTTCTTTTTAAGGGCCAACGTTTGTAATGTAGCTAAAGTTTGAAGTTTCTATGTTTTGAAGAGTCACTAATACATTTTCAGAAAGAGAAAGACAAATGGGTTAATTAATTGTCACTAGTAGCGATGTATAAAGTACAGCTAACACAGAAGACACTTTCAAACCGAGCAGACTAACTTGAACCTGTCGCGAAATCTGTGGCGAAATTTTTCACCCTTTCGCAAAATCCGGATTGCGTAGATTTCTATTGAAATAAGTGAATTTCACCCACAACAATTAGCCAAACAACAGTTTGAATGCACCTTTACAACACATTGTTCAATAGTAAAACATTTGAAGGTAACTCTGTCGACCCCTTGAGTACGGAGGTTTGTTAGCGTTTTAGTAGCGAAAAATAGATGCTAAGGATGTACAATGAAACCGCACACTTACGATGCGCTAACATTTGTTTCTGCATTCGCGTACTTGCATAGAGTATGTTTTTTTCTGGTCTTAAGGTGCCTTGTTCCTTATTCATAAAATTAATGCATTTGCTTTGACAATGTCATTGTCTGTCTGTGATTTCGAAGGATGCACCGCTCGGAATGTAATAGCGACAGAGGCACACTCATTTTTGGATTGCTTCAATTAATTTGTCTTTATCAGGGAAATGTTAGCACTGCCTTGTAATGACTAGATCATTTTCGGCTCTGCTTGTCATCTACAACAGTTGTCAAAGAGCGTCAGTGGAACCCGTCATCGCTTTATTTCTGTGGGAGATGAATATAATAGAGACGATATTATGACAATGGATAGAACGGATGAGGTCTTGTCTGGGGTCCTTTTCACAGGAACTTGAATTGACATGTATATATTAATTAAAGTGAACAAAATGATAAAAGTTGTGAATAATTGTACAACATTTCTGACAGTATTGCAGGAAGAATACACTATGAAGCACCACTGGGGTCTTGACATGTTTTTGTTTGTTTTTTTTAAAGTGAAGTGTGTAATTTCTGTGCCATTATCGGTTATAAAATCAGTGAACAATTAAGACACTCCCTCAAAATCATGCAATTGGTTGAGACCATATCGTTTTGTCAGCCCAGAACTAGAGTTGGATGCCACTAGTTGCACAGAAATGACCTATTTCACCTTCAAGTGAAATGCTGTATTTATTACTGACAGTGACATTAATGGCAATTGAACTCATAAAAAGTGAATTATGAAAGAACACACAGGATAATAATGTAATCTGAGGTCCAGATGTTAACGAAAAGTTTGTTCCATTACACCTTAACATTCCAGTTGGTTACATTAACTGGTTACATCAATGTTCCCCATCCATTCAATTCAATGGAGCAAAGAATCAAGCTAGAGTGAAGTCCTGTTCACGCCAAGAACGATAAATATAGCGATAACTAAGTTAGCATCCATGTCAATGCACAATAACATTATGTTCATTGCAAGCGACCAATGCAGTTATGTCATCTGCTGCTTTAAATGCAAATTCAATTTTAAAGTGGTGGATTCTGATTCTGGTTGTCAGTGATTTTATCATTCATCAGCTGTTCTGAAATTGTTCTGAAAGTGATTCTCTGTGTCATCGTTATACTGTATCATTACCCACTCTGTAGAATTAGAATGATTATTACAACTTTATAGTTATCATTGTCATTATCATCCTTGGTGTGAATGGGCCTTTAGCCACCTTGCCGTTCCTTATGAAAATTAACCGTGGTTTTATTATAGTAAAAGTGTTAGTAACCATGTTTTTTTGGTGTATAGATTACCATTTGTATAACCAGAGTTTTATTATAAATACATGGTTAAAAAAAACTATGGCTAGTGTAGCAAAACCATGGTTAATTTGTGGTTACCATGGTTTAACTAGTAACCATGTTTTTTTGGTTAATTTTTTTAAGGGGTGTGGCACACAGATGTTTAACATGACACGTAAAGTTCAAACAATTTCAACTTTGACCTCCTTTACTTTGGCCTTTTCAAAGCATAACCAAATAAATGTCCAAGAAATTCCATAAGCTGAGACCTTTTAATAGGTTCTTTGTGTTTTCAGTTAGCCTTCGATTAGCAAGCTAACATCTTAGCATACTAGCTAGTAGAGGCTGATAGATTGTGTCTGTGTAGATACATCAAAACACAGCACAAGATGGATAATGACATTCTGAGGAAAAAAACATTGCATGACAATAGCATACATTACCTCTTTCGTGTACTTTCAGAATTTGCTATTAGCAAGCTTGTTAAAATCACCCTTTTGTGAAGGGTGCAACAAGCACAACGTTTTCACAACAAGCATGGCGCTTGTGTGGAGAGGAGTGTTGAAGCCCTGACATGAACCATGTGAACTAGAGACTTACCAACACACAACCTTTTATATGGGGAATATGCTAATAAACATAGATTCATAGCAGGATTTTGAGAATTAACTTATGCAATGAATATCATGGATGCACAGCATATATTCTTTCCAGTACTGCATTTTATATGTACACGTCTACTTAAAGACAAAGTGCTCAACAAACATTTGAACTCCTGTCAAAGATATCATTAATAAATATCTGCACTTCTTTTAGAAGACTCTCACCTCTATTTTTATGTACGAAAATAGCTTTGAATTTTATATTGATATATCTATACTGTGGACATAAACTGGTCTCTCTAGACACCAATCAGCATTCAGAGACACGTATGTAACGGCATACTTATTCAGATCTGGCATTACTTTTGCAGTTTCTACGGAACAAGTAGTCCAATGAATTTATAGCAGCCTAAGTTTTTCTTTGTCTTGATGTCATTGCCTAGGATTTAGAGCTCAAATAAAGCATCAAGTGGTCAGCATAAGGCAGGCGTGTCCACTCCTGCTCCTGGAGGGCCAATGTACTGCAGAGTTGATCTCCAACCTGCCCCAACACACTTGCCTGGATGTTTCTAGTAATCCTGAAGACCTTGATTAGCTGGTTCAGGTGTATATAATTAGTATTGGAGCTAAGCTCTACAGGACAGTGGCCCGCAGGAGCAAGATTGGACACCCCTGGCATAAGGCACTCTGCCCTAATCAAACCATTTAATCGAAACCATCTTGGACTCAAATTGCTTTGTTCATGTACTCACGTAAAGGGAGAATAGATTGAGAGTCAAGAGAAGGTCAAAGCCCATTGGCCCCTTCAGAAATTGGGTATTCACACTGACAGCGATTTGCAGCAACTGGTAGTCATAAATCAGAGAGTTTGCGATTTTAAGAGACAACTTGAGGCTGCAGCAACTACCGATGTCAGTGTAGAGAGTGAAGGCCATGTGATCCGTTTCCTGTTACAGTTCTGTATTGAAGTTGAGTAGAAACACCCATGAGCAACCACTCAAGTTTATATCAATGTCAGTGGGAACGAACCTTAAAGTGGAGTAGGAATGAAATCTAGATTACACTCATCTAACTTACACTGTGTATGATATCAGTACTCCAGTATAGGCTCACAATGGTGTGTAAAGACCATATTTACAATATGTCTCACATACATGTAGTCATATAATATATCTATTTCTATATTCATTTTACCGACCCTTTTACAGACATCTGCAGGTCAGTCTTTAAGGCAGAGTTCATAGTCGAGTGTCCACTCATATAGAATCTTTTTAATCATATTCATTCTTCAAATACACAAAAACTGTATGTCAGGCAACTCCTTCAGTATTCTTCTTTTTTTTTAATGAAAGTGTATAAAAATTGCTGTAGCCACCAGAGGTGGTTCAGACTCAGTAAGTGGTTCTCTATGCATGTACATATCTGAGTCTTGAGTGCTTTTCCCCAGCAGTTCAAACAAGTCTGAGAATCTTTTTGCACGCTACATGCATCACTCATTCTACCGTGGTTCCATTTTTGGAGTGAATGCTTCCAGTTCTTAAGGTGGTGGGTGTCATATCTGTTAAAATAACTTAGAATAAAATATAAATAAAAAATGCTCTGTCTAGAAATGCATGGAAAGTTCTTTAGTGAGTATTGTGGGAGGGTGGCACCTAGTCAAGGTTAAAACCGATCTCTTTCAAGTAGAGCAAGCCTGTGTAAAGCAATCAAGAAGAGCCCGTCCAGTCCCAAAACAAGGCGGATCATAGCCAAAGGTTGGTCCAAAATTTGGCCAAAAGAAGTCAAGGCCAAAAGTAAGGTCTAAACTTGGGCCTGAGATTGTGATAAGATGTTATCTGCTGATGGTGGAGGTGGCAGAGCGCAGGGTACTGGGTAGCTTGTCTGAACCAGGGATCTTCCAGGGCCCTGGGGATACTGTGGCCTTCCTGCCTGATGCACTGCTGCTGGTCTTGGAGTTGTGGCTGGGACGACTCTCTTGGCTCATTTGCCCTTTCTCTGGTTCCTTTGGTTGGGCTTTGAATGGCACCAGAACTCCTTGTTGGTTGTTGCTACCATCCAGGCATCCATTTCCCCCATTCATGTTGGTGTCATTTGGAGAAGTTTTGGGCGAGTCTCGCTTTCGAGACGGTGTATTGCTCCGCTCCCTCCTGCGCTCCTTGGACTTTGCCTGGCTGCCTTTGTGGGATTTGGGCTCTCCCGCAAATTCATCAAGGTATTGTTGCTGACTCTTCCCTCCAATAGAGTGACGGTTGGTCCTGCTGCCTTCCCTCTGCTTGGTCCCATCCCCAACTCCACCTGCCAGGGCTGACCTCTTCCCCACACTGGCCTGCTCTAGAGCCCTACTCTCTGGGCCTCTAGGACCCTGGGAACAGTCTAGACCTGCTGCTTCCAAGGACGATGTATGAGGTGGGTCGGTAGGTGGGTTCACATGAGAAGAAGCTGATGGATTAGATAAGCTGTCGAGGGGTGGTGCTACTTCCGACAGACTTGGGGAGGCTGTAGTGTGAGCATCCCAGGGGGCGGGACTATCTGTTGGGGAAACATGGAACAGTTACATCCAAACATGTAAACCAAAACAGAAAGAAGCACAATCGGAAACACACTAGAGGAAGATTAGTAGAACCAAAGCAAACACTAGCAAAGAATTACTATCTAACGAACATGAACCACACACTCCCCAAACCAGTTCAGCACAAACCCTACTCTGCAAGCTAATTTCATCTGTCAACTCAATCACGCAGTCACCTCTCAAGAAAAATTCAGACTTCATGGATTCAGTTAAAATGGTAATGGATTCAGTGACAAACAGTAATGCTATCTATCAAAATACCAATGCTTAAACGAGGGTAGGCTTACAGTAGGTTGGGGTTAGGGGTTAGTAATTCTTTCAATGTTGTGTAGGCAATCAGCAGTGTGAGTTACATGACCAATGAAATCTTCAGAATCGGTTGAGTGGTGGGATTTGCACTGAACTTGTTTGGGGAAACCAAAAAAAATAAAATTCACACAAACCATGACAAAAAATATACAAAGTACCGTGATATTACCATGGCTTTTTTCTACAATGTACCATGTAAATAGTATGGGATCTGTATTATGATAATTACACAAAGTATGTTTAGAGTATGTTGGAGTACCTTGTAAATACACAGTACCATTGTCCATTACCAACTGTGCATCATGGAAATGCCATAGTACTTTTCTTGTAAGGACACAAAGCACTATATGATATTGTTTGCATACATACCAAAACAACCTCCATTTCTGACAGGAAATGGGATAGTTTTCAGCCAGTAAGCTAGTTTCATGTGTGTCTACTGGATGTAGAATAATCAGGTTCTCCCATGGGCTTCTTATGCTATCCGCCCACATCCACACACACACACATGCACACACAGACATCATTCACACCAGATTTTATGGAGTGATCTCCCACTTCATTCCTTAGACTCCCAATACAAATAGATATATTTACAAACACATCACAACAAACTGAAAGAGGGTCCACCAACCTAATCTTCTCCATATAATCCCGAATCCTACTGTTCTATAGACACAGGATACATGGGGATGCTCAGCTTCTGCCACCCTACAAAGCACATATGACCAGGCGGCATGTTACTGTGTGCTAACAAAGCGAACTGGCGGAATTAATTTCAACAAAAGAAAACAAACCAGGCTTACCCCCCCCCCCCCAACAGCATCTCTTTCGTAAGCTTCAAATACGGGAAATATTGAAGTTAAACCATTATGTATCATTGTGTCTCTGCGCTAGCTGTTTCTTTATTTACTGGGGTACATTTCTCTAGTTTATATGGCCCAAGTGTAGCAAAAATCACTGGCCAAGCTCATAAAGGGTTTTTCACTGTGAAACAGAAGACAGGTATGGAATATAAAACCGTAGAGGCTGACACAACCATCCCATGATGACTGCATTTCAGCTAGGTTTCTGTGGCGCCACTGAGATCTCAGTGGGATACTAAAGGTGTGAGAAGAGATGGCCAAGTGTGAGTGGAATTCAAAGGCAAGGGCGCATAGGGTTGTTTCAATGGCTGTTAGGAGCTCGTAGGAGTTACGTTTTCATCACAATGGAGAGTCAGTTACAAGAATGCTAAGAGTGTATGTGCGTCTATGGGTAGATCTGCTGTTTCTCTTTCAGTGTGTGAATTTTACTAGACATATGCTTTCACTGTATGACTTGAATAGGAGTATACATAGACAATATATTGAATATTCAGAATATATACAATATTATTAGCTGGTGATATAAAATTGCAATGATTTTAATGCACTTTTTATTAGACCATTAAAGACTACAGCGGTAGGCCAGTTTTGCTTGCAACTTGAATGTGAGAGCGCTAATGCAGAGATAATTGAATAGGATCTCTGATTTAAACTTAATTAAAATGGCAATAAACTTGGGAAATGTGATTCATTTATGAGAATAAGTGTGCTTCAAAGAATCAGCTCAATGATTAATTTGAGTAATTGCTCAAAATGTACACTGAAATAACCCTTTTCTCACAACTGTGACTGTGGTGAATGAATGAAGATTATTGTGCTTGTGTTATAGGTACTCTGTGCGTATAATGTCCGAATACCAAAACTAAGACTAATAATATTATATTATGAAAAGACAGGTTACAGTACATGTGAGTTACATTCACTAACACGGATTCAGATACAAAATACACAATGTTTAAAACTACTGTATATATGCTTTAATGTATAAATATATTTTATATACATATAATTTAAATTAATAATAAAAAAAACTCTCAAAAAACCAATCCAAACCACAGCACTCCAAGAAAGAATGATGATTGGTGTGTTAGAACGCATGCACTCTGTTACAAACCGTGTCTTTAGGATGGCCCATTAGGAAGAAATAGGGGGAGCCATGGTTGTCACTTTTCATGCACATGGAGAGACTGGAAGGTACCATTCCTATAAGAGGTGAAGTAACAACCTAGACCAATCATTAGGGTTAGAACAGAAGCCACAGGCTAAGACAGAATTAAGATCAGTGCTGAGATAGTATTCAGTGAGGAAAATTGAGAACGGAAGTGAGAATTATTTACAGACAGCCATAAAATTGATGAAAGAGAAGACTAGCTATATCTGCATTAATACAAAGAGCATGCTGTCACAGTCATGTTAAAGAAGTGTTGTGTTAGCAGGAAAATTTTAGAGTTATTAAATATTAGTGTACAAGAGAATGTTTTTTCTCAATCGCTTGGCTCAATTCTTGAATGAGATTTTTTCCCTCTCAAAACAGTAAGTTCAGGTCATTGAACAGTGTTGCTTTTACAACATTTGAATTTCTTATTAATTTTATGCAAGTTGTACATGTTTTGGCATGTGCCCAAAAGAGTATGTACAGTCTATAATTTGCAGAATAACCAAATGCACATGACTTGCTGATCAAAACTTATTAGTTAATTCTCAGTGAACTTGTCGTGTTCTTCACAACTAAAACATTCCTTTATTGCCTGTTGTAGAAAGTGTTAACAGCAGTATGAACCGATGAAATGAGGACTTGTAAGGTAATCAGCTAACCTAGCTAGCTGTTTTTATTGTTGATGTTTTATACAATTTTTATATCTAAATGTTAGTGAAAAAAAAAAAAAAAACTTTTACATATCAGTCCGCATATGTGATGGACATTTGTTATGATCCTCATTGGTATCTTCTTAGAAGGCATCTTGAGTACAACAGTTCCATATTTAAAGAAACATACAAAAGGCCTGAACCGGAAGTGACGCTGTCACGACTGCCTACTATGGCGGAGTGCAGAGCAAGGAATGGAGGGAGATGAGGAGTACATCAATCTAGAGAATTTTAATGACATCAAGGAACCAAGGAAAACTCACGTAACACAGGTTGACATGAACAATACCGGACACTGAACTAAAAACAGGGAACACTATTTAAACACATGACAAGACGAGGGGATGACGAGACATACCTGGGATCAATGGAAATAAACAGGGAACACTTGGAATTAAATCAACATAATCAGGACAGGAACAGGAAACTAACCAAATATGGGCAAGGAGGGCACATGGGGAGCAAAACACACACAAAACACGGAACAAAGTCTGACATGACTTCCCCGCTCTGGAGGCCTCTAGGAACAGGGTTAACGGACGGAAGACTTCCAGGGCGGCGCCCGTTCCGGGACCCATGGCAGATCTGGCCGTTCGGGGCGCCATGGCAGATCTGGCAGACTAGGAGGCCATGGTGGAGCAGGCCAAGGTAGGAGGGCCCCAGCCCCAGCCCCCGCCCCGGCCTCTACGGCTGGAGCCTTACTACCCCCCCAAAAATACTTGGGGACGCTTACGGGCTCCAAGGCCCTCTCAGGGCCAAAATCGGGGACTGGAGCCCTCCCTGGGCTCAACTGGGGATCTGGAGCCCTCCCTGGGCTTAACTGGGAATCTGGAGCCCTCCCTGGGCTTAACTGGGGATCAGGAGCCCTCCCTGGGCTAATGGGGATCAGGAGCACTCCCTGGGCTTACCTGGGGAACTGTGATGCGCTTACGAGGAGCTGGCACTGGAGGGTGCTCTGGAGGAGCAGGCACAGCAAGGCTTTTTCGAGGAGCTGGCACTGGAGTCAACTCAGGGGCAGGAGCCGACATTAGAGCGAGCTCTGGGGCTGGAGCTGACACTGGAGCAAGCTCTGGGGCTAGGATGAAGGCTGAGAACAGTCCTTTTCTCTTCATCCTCCTTGTGTTATGGGGGAACTGGACACCTGGCGGGCTTTTCGTTTTGGTGACCAGAGGGCTTGTGTCAATGGCACGGCTCTGTATCTTCGGAGCGGCCAGCGGACTTGAATTCTGAGCAGCTGGCGGGCTTGTCTTTCGAACGGCCGGCGGGCTAGAGTGAGCCGTCTTGACTTCTGAGTGGCCGGCGCTCCTGGGCTGAGGACCACGGTGGAGCTTCGGAGGACAGCGGGGAATTTGGGGTTGGGCAGGCGGTAGGAGCCGTTGGAGAGGTATGTGGAGGTTCTCGGCGTGGGGTGAGCTGGTGAGACGCGGCGCGTTCAAGCGGGAGTTGGATGACGAGGCTTGGGAAATTTCTTTTCTTCAACTTCGAAATTAGAACCATTTAAGAACAGCACAAGATTAATCAGCTCGATCAGGGGAAAAAATCACACGTAGGAAGATCGCAGCGGATTATCTCGTAATCTAACCCCAGCAGGAAGCACGCACCTAGAGTGGCATCGTGCCAGCTCACCCGGTTAGAGAGCTCGAGAAAACCCTCCACATATCGCTCCAACCTCAGACCGCCCTGCCACAAACCCCACAGCGCGTCCTCAGCTGCAGTCATCTTTTTAGGTTCTGTAGTCTGTCACGGTTACACTACTGAGTGGAGTGCGGAGCAAGGAACAGAGGGAGACGAGGAGTACATCAATCAAGAGAATTTTAATGACATCAAGGAACCAAGGAAAACTCACGTCGCACAGGTTGACATGAACAATACTGGACGCTGAACTAAAAACAGGGAACAATATTTAAACACATGACAAGACGAGGGGATGACGAGACATACCTGGGATCAATGGAAATTAAACATGGGTAACACCTGGGAAGAAATCAACTTAATCAGGACAGGAACATGAAACTAACCAAATATGGACAAGGAGGGCACATGGGGAGCAAAACACACAAAACATGGAACAGAGTCTGACCAGACGGCAACATGTTTAGCAAATACCGAAGTTGAGATAATTCTTTTGACTTTCTGAAATCTGTATCTGAAAAAGCTCAATTATGGCACACTAAATTTATTTTTGTTTTTTTTGGTTTTATTTTTTAGTTTTTATTTTTTATATTTTTGTATAGTATAAGCAGTCTGTGTCCAAAAAAAAACCTTTCCAAGGGTTGATCAATCTTTCATTTCGGTGCCATTAGCCAATTTAATGACACAATAACTAGGTTGTGAAGCATGAATTAAATTTTTGGTTGAGTTACTAGATTTTGTGTTGTGATTTCCCATAAACCAAACATTCGTGACAGTTGTACTTACAGTTTAGAGAATTTTAAAGGGGTCATGAACTGAAAAACCAAAATTTTGATTTTTTGACATATAAGAGGTCATTGTACAATAAAAACATCCTAAGTTTTAGAACTCAAAAACTTTCTCGTTAGTCTAAAAACAACTTATATTGAAGCCAATCTGCCAAAATGACAGCTTGTGGAATGTTCTACTCTATGATGTAATAGTGTGGATAAGACAATTCCCCAGAAAGAAGATCACGTGCTTTTACCACACTGTTGTTTAGCCCAACCCACCGGATGCGGGATGTATGTTACTAGAGACGCCGAACACAAAGGGTCTATGCAGGAAAGAAACCAAAACAATACAGATGGCTGTGAAGACAAAAGACGCTGGCGCACGTACAAGTTGTGGAAAAACAGTGTTGGCATGCCTGCTTCTGTCTGATCCAATGTTAGGAAAGCTGTGAATTCACTTTATTTTAAATGAAGATCAGACTGGTCAGTAAGAACTTGTTCTGTGTTCATTGCATTTTACCACGGATTGTTTACAAACAACGCCCAATTCGACCGAAGGATTTTCAAAAAGATGATCTAAAAGACGATGCCTGTGTTGACTATATTGGATCTGACGTAAGTCGCAAACACACAAAGTGGAGTAACGTTTTTATTATGTGACACTATTGCTTGTCTTCGTACAGTGTCTGATATGGATTAACTTATTTATTAGTTGCCCGAAACACAGCAGCGGTTATCTATGAGAATGTACACTGGCAACATAGCAACTAAGCCAATCATAGCAGGGGGTGTTTACTTCAAGTCGACAATCCGCCGTGTCTATCAAACAGAGTGTTCTGAAATGAGGGGGGTTGTTAACAGGACCAGAACTAGCTTTATTCGACATTATGTTTTTTGATGCAAAAATCTTAGATAACATTCGTTAGTGGACCTCAGATAACGTACAAAAGAAAAACAAAGGCAGTTAACGACCCTTGAAAGATTGTTTCGAAAAATGTGCTAAAGCAATTGAGAAAAACTGTAACTGGTGGTGACCTGTTTCTAAAATGATCTACTAGAAATTCCCATTGAGAGCAGAATATTAATATCAAATAAAACCTGTCAACTGCACATATTGTCCTCCTGGTGTGAATAAGTTATTTCACAACATTCTAAATGTATGCTGTGATCTCCTGCCAATCGGCTCTATTATACATTTCTTTATACATTACCCAATAAAACATCACCTCCTCCAAAGATCTGTCTTGTAATGAGACAAACTGTAGGTTACTCCACCTCTTGAGACCCTGTAAACCAAGTGAGCTAATACTGTAGACATTTGTGAGCAGTAAGGTACGTGTTCAGACAGCCTGTGTAGACCTACCATATTCAGGGACCTGCCCTGTGCCTCTCTTTAGCAGCAGGCGAACTCTACGGCCACCCGATTTGATGAGTTCAATGGCCCGAGCGTGGGTCATATCCCTCGTGCTCTCCCCATTTATTTCAATGATCTGATCACCAACCTGCAAAACAGACAAAATACGATTTGAAAAAGGGTTTTTGATGGAAAATTCATTCTGAGCAAACAGCCTTCTCTCCAGAATGTTTATCTAGCATTCAGATACCTAAGATTACGAAGACAGATGTGACAGAACAGCAGTAATTATTTTCTGACAGCTTTGAATCGCATCCTATCTGGTTTTAATGATAAAACTAATATGACTATCATTTATTAAGGATAATTATTCAGTAGGATCAATATAGGTCCATAACTCATGTCGGCTGTTTCGGTTAAGTGCTAATCAGCATTAGGAGTCATGAATGAGATCGAGTACTAATTAATTTCAGAATTAACATAGCTGGATGAATGAATCATGGGTACAAGGTTCCTATGAGCTACAATACCGATGCTCTTCATCAACTGCGAGGAAGGTGTACGACTATTGAGGATAATGAGGGACTGGTTAATTGCCCTTCTTTGATACAAAGGAAGCCGGTATGATCAATATTACTACAATTAGTTGCCCACCAACGTATTTTTTTTTCATCATTTGTTTTATCTTAATATTTCTAGCAGCAGTAGTGTCTCTAAATTCATCTTCATTAAAGCACAGCCATCAAAGTGCCACTTGTGTAGCGCATCCACAGCCTTTAACAATACATTTCAAGAAAATCACTGTCAGACTGTCAGATCATTTGCTGTGAGCAATATTCCTGTTATTATGCATAATCCGTAGGTCTCATTTGTGTGTGGGCTAAGATAGTTTTGTGTAATAAAAAGGCTATAGATTTTTTTTTGCCTGTTTATTTGTTAAATATCTCTGTTACCCTGTCGAACAAACACATTTTGTTGTTGTTTTTCTATGTTCCCATGCAGATGGATTTGTCTCACCACTTTTTCAGTGTCTTGCTCTGACAACATTTTTAAAGTGTTATGTTAAAAATGAATGAAAATAAAGTTATTACTTTCTGTTGTGATCCTTCTTAATTTTATATAACAATGCATAATATGTTTTTATAGCAGTAGCCTAATAATAGTTTGCCATTGTGAAAGAAAACATAACTTAAAAAAATACAAATTATAAACATAATAAAAAAATGATTGAGCATTAATTATGCATCTTGGTTATCAGAGGAAAATATGGCTGTAAAAATTAGGAAAAGCAGTTTTCACATCCTTAATAAATACTATCATATTCTCCCTTAACACACAAACAAATAATATAGACAAAGGTTGTATAATTATGAAAATATTGGCGCCACTAAAACAGGAGACGCGTATACTGATGCTGAGCATGTAGGTGCATTGAACTTGTCTTGTGTCTGTGGACTAATTGGCCAGGGGCTGGGGAAAAAGAATGAGCCAATTATAGTAACAAACGGAGAATTCCTCTCAAATGGTCTGGATAATGTGGAAGTCCGGGCAGGTCGCTGCCAGTGATGGGCGGCAAGTTTTTTATGACTCATTAAGATCTTGTTTGAATGAGGGGCAGAGAGCAGTATGACCCTCAACTCTCTCATTACTGACAAGGAGTGTCTCGTTTTTTGTTCCTACACTATGTCTGGGGCCAGTTCCTCTGACCTCTGGGGTGGAGAGTGTTAGTAAAAGCATCGCAGCTAGCAGCGTCAGCAGTTCCCTCGTGTTTTTGGTGTATCTAGAGGGCATGTGTGGAAATCTACAGCAGCAGCAGCAGCAGCAGTGTCTGCTGGGGGTTGTATGACTTCATGCTTAATGGACTTTTTAAGTACCATGGGTCTGTTCCAAACTAATTATAGATTCAAAAGGCATTTTGTGCTGTGGATATATTCACGCCCCAAAAGAAGACAGGACGATGTTTACTGTCAGAACTGAGGCTCTTGAATGGAAAGGAACGGTCACTGTGTATGATCTGCAGGTAATGGACTAAATATGAAAGGTTGTAATGAGAGGTAGAATATCCTAAGGGGACTGTTTTATTCACATCAGACAGCTTCATTACGGATATGAGCTGAACAAGCAACAGAACAGCAGCAGAACAGGATAGATGGGCGGATGGATAGATAGATAGACATACAGAAAGACAGATGATGGATGGATGGATAGATAAACGGACACACAGACAGAGATAGACAGACAATAGATGGATGGATGGATGGACATACCAATAGACAGAGAGAGACATACAGATGCGGATGGATGGAGGACGGACAGAAGGACAGGCAGACAGAAGAAAGACAGTGATGGATGGTGGACGGACAGAAGGACGACAGAGACAAACAGATGTAGTGAAATGTACGGCAGGGACAGGCGACAGACGGATGATGGATGGCTGGCTAGCTTGACGAATGGGAAGACAACAGACATAGAGTAGACAGACAGGATGATGGAGGATGAAGGAAAAGATGGATGGATGGGATGGAGGGATACTTGATGGATGGAGCGAGGATGGAGGATAGCTAGACGGGACCGACGATGCTGGCTTAGATAGATATACAGATAGATAGATAGATAGATAGATAGAAGAAGCTCACCCTCATTCTTCCATTGCGTATTGCTGGTCCGTCTTCAGCCAATCGTAGAACAAACAGGTCCATCTTATACTCGCGGCCTCCACGGATACTAAAGCCAAAACCTTTCATACCCTTTTCCAGCTCAACCGTGAAGAAATCAAAATCCTGCAAGCACACGTAAACATATTATGGACATTTTATGGACATGCATAATACATACTTTCTGGAAATGCACTGTCAGTGCCACATCGCCATTTCAGTGATGAATTACGATATCAGTGTGCATTTCTACACCAGTGTTTGAGTGAATACAGAGTGGCAGCAGAGCTACCTGTGGCATCCTGTAGTCCGGTAAGGGGAAGGTGCGAGGGTCAGTGGACAGCTGCCTGTAGTCCAGCAGTGGGGGGTGTCTGTAATCGAGTGTTGGTGGCTGTCTGTAATCTGCTACAGGAGGGTGTCGGTAGTCCACTGGGGGTTGGCGGTAATCAGTGAACGGCTGTCGAATATCGGGTTTTACATCCTGTCTTGCTTTTACCTCTGACCTGTAGCTGAACAACCAATCAGAGCAGAACCAATGGCATTTGGTGATGCTGACTCTTGTGCAAACATTTGGAATATACGCAATAGCAAGTGAGACTTGGACTACGTCTATGGTGTTTTTATGGCAATTTCTTGTCAAACTTGTCTGCAAAAATGTGGCAATTTAAAATAGTAGCTTTTATCAGCAGCAAAAGCTGTAATATATATATATATAAGAATGAGGAGATTCTCTCATAATATTTACTCTGTTTACGTCTGTTTTCCAGCGGATGCCGTCAAAACAGACTTACCACTGACGGAGCTACCGCTCTAATGAATTTTAAAGTTTAATGCAGGATAATGTTCTGTTGAAAATGGCAAAGCCTGAGGAGCTCTTGGGTGTATATTGAAACTTGAGTGAGCATGGAGAGGAAGTGAAATCATTGGTCTCTGCAGGGTATATAAATGATTAAAAATGGTTTTAAAGAGCCATGTAGGTAAATTATTCAGTTCTGTAAAAGATAAGTGATTTTACGCAACAACCTAATAGTGAGAAAGAGTCTGTGAGTCAGAGAGGGATGTTCACTCCATAAATAGTGAACTTTTGTAGAGTTTTGTAGTGTTTTAACTTGATTAGAAAACAAGTTTGATTTGAATTCATCCATTCAAATGATTAGGGATGTACAATATTTCAGCTCCATATCTATTCGTATTATTTATTTATCTTCAGCAAAATATATATAATTCATATCCTTCATACAGTACATAATAATGTTGTGATGTCTAAATCCATTAGCATTTAAAATTATATATTTTTTTGTTTGTGTACAATTTTTAAATTTATTAATATCATTCATAACATACTTGGTTTCACCCGGTGAAATTTCACAGAGCAATGGTAAAACTAGTACAACTTAAAATATATTTAAGTAATAACGTAATTTTGTTGGTGCCTTGCCTGCTGTCATGGCTGTAGATCTGTACTGGCACTGCGGAGGGCTGGGTGGGCGGGTTCTGTTGGGTCACTGAGCTGGGCTGATTGGCTGGGCTGGTTTGAGTGACAGGGCTCGGTTGTGCTTCTGAAGTAGGCTGCGTTATGGAGCTGGGTTGAGGTGCAGAGTTGGTTTGAGGGGTGGAGTTAGGTGGAGGTGCAGCACCGGTCTGGTTCACAGTGCTGGGTTGGCAAACTGGACTGGGCTGGGCCATAGGGCTCTGCTTCTCTGAGCTGCCTGCAGAAGGCGTGCTGTTTGTCTCTGAAAAATGGAGAAAAGACAAAAAGCTAAGCTATTTTCAAAGCTTTTCTTTATAACACAGGTATTTTTTTTTACAACTAAAGCAATAGTTTAAGTGTTGCATGAGTATAGTTTGCTTGTACTGTCTGTTATTTTACCACTAAATGCACTGAAATAATTATGCAAATAAAATAATATCGCAAACATGTCCAAAATCTGTGAATGCAATTTGCATGGCACAAGTTTCCCTTTTGGCGGCTGGTTGCAGAGAACATTACAGTTGCGTTTGTCAGAGAGCTCTCAGATGCCATCAAAAATATCGTCATTTGTGTTCCGAAGATTAACGAAGGTCTTACAAGTTTGGAACGACATTAGGGTGAGTAATTAATGACAGAATTGTCATTTGGGGGGGAATATCCTTGTAAAGTGGATTCTGGGGGCTTGTGCCTGATATACTGTATCTTTAGGAAATTTTCGATTCCAAAAGGATAGTTCACTCAAAATGAAAATTCTGTAATCATTTACCCACCCTCATGTCATTCCAAACCCGTATGACTTTCTTGTGATTTTAAATGGTATTTTTTAAAACATTTGTATTTAATAATTTTAGCACTCACATTTCAGCCACAATCTCTAGTTTTATCACAAACTACCATTCAGAAAAACCAGTTATAGTATTTCAAATTCGAAAAATACTTAAATTATGTTCGAAAGCAACTGTACAAGGATAGCTTGTTTGAAATAACTTAGAATTTTTAGAAAAAAAGTCAGGGGCTCCTTAAAGCTACAGTGCTCCTTAAAGGACACTGCCCCAACCTCTTCCATTGCCCAGAAAAACAGGTAGTCCCGCCCAAACTCACACTATTTGTTGAGCCATTTGACATGTCAGAGCAATGTTCAGGAAGCCAACCAATAAATGGCTTACTTATAGTTGTCTCTCCACATTAAACTGAGATAAAAGAAAGCATTTTAACATCAAAATGGCTATTACACATAGCCACTTCAGTAGCAGAATTAGTGTAGAATCAATTTTTGCGTAAGAGTCCCTTTCAAACAGTTCCACAGGCATCAACTCACCCTCCTGAGGGATGATCCTGAGTGTGACGCTGAGTCCCGCGTCCTTGATCAGTTTGACGATGTCGGCATGCGGCATGTTGACGATAGACTGATTGTTGACGGCCAATATGCGATCCCCAACCTTGAGCTTCCCACAGTGGTCTGCTGGACTTCCCTCAATGATCCGGCCGATCTTATGAGGCACGGCTGACAACACACACACACAAATAGTTTTTACGTAATACATCGAGAGAGCTCTCTATTTGCACTCTGTCCTTTCCGGTTAGTGGATCTGTTTTTATATACGAGCGTGGGCGCTGCATTAGAACATTGTAACTAGCCTCTTCAGCCCTCAAATAGAAGTGCATCCATTATTAATACACCAGTTTATGAGGACATGCTGCACAAGTCACTATGACCCTTTTGAGCAGCCAACCTGAGTGAGCTAATACAGTAAAGGAACGTCCCAGATTGAAAATAAGTTGAAGCATGTGAAGTGTACAAAAATAATTATTCCTTACCAGCAGAAGCCGCGGTTTCAGGCCTGTTCAGAGAACTGATAATAACGAATCCGAACCCTTCGCTCTCCTTGCGCTGGATGGTGACATCACTAGGCTGCAGATTCTGATTGGCTACAGTGTCTGGTGGGGAGGAGCCTGTGGTAGATGGGGCGGAGTTTTGAGAGGGGGCGGAGTTGTTACAGAACATTCTGGAGTTGAAGTCACTCCTGGGGGAACTGTGCTGGGTTGATCCAGGGCTGCGGCCATTCTCTGGACAGGGTTCACCTGAAGATAACAGAGCGAGAAAGAAAATTACTCTTAAAATAAAGGAACATGGTTATATATACTTGATTCTAATTGGTTAATCATTGCATTCATTGCACAGTCAAATATTTCTGTATTATGACCACTCAACTGTATATTTTTGGATTAGAAAGGAGGTTTTGAAAGTTACAATACTTTTACATAGTATATATCCATTCACAATTCTATCACCTTTTCAGGTATCAACTACGATTAATACAAGTGTGTGTGAGTAAGAAAGAAAGGAAGAGTCTATAATATAGGGGTTGGCTAAAGCTGATCTGAAGTCCTTCTGTGATCAAACAGGAAGCCAAAAAAGCCAGCAGCCAGACATTTCCTCAACCGCTCCACTGAGATGCAAAGGGGGAGAAACGATTGTCCAGGGAAGATAAGACTGAGAGGATGAGTCAGACAGCGGGAAGGATGAGGGAGGTAGAGCTTGAGAGGGCACAAAAGCTGAGCCTCAGCTACACCAAGAAATATTAGACAGAGTGGACGAGAGAGAGAGGACACATGATAAGCAGCAGAGGTACAGTAGAACAGAACCTGCTTTATTACTTCTGCTTCATGTTCTTCAGTCGGTGTCATTTCAACCACAACAAACAACTGTGACCCTAATAAAGTTATCAAATATCACATATTTGTTCAGATTTAACAAATAAATAGTCAAATGTGTTTTGCTCTCTTGCTTGCGTGGTGTAAAAGCTTTCCCCCCCCGACTTTTAATATTATGATTGCGTGTCAATTCCAGTCAAGCTGTAATATTTGTAATATTATGCAGAAACTTGTTTATATTCAAGTATTTGTTTAACCGTGTGTTTTTAGGATACATATAATGTAGCAATAAAATTTGCCTTAGCAAGACAAAGAAGGTGGCCACTTTCAACCCAAAATGTTAAAAAATATCTTTTCCACCACAAATTGCTATTAAACACAATATATTAAAAAATGTACGTTCACTGTTGTAGGGTATCAGACCGAATCAGACAATCTAAGATTTGGTCAAAACATGGTTGAAGCATGAGACGAATTCCACAGAGGCCCAAGACAACAGGATATCATAAATCAGACCCTAGCCCAAGCCTGAACCAACTAGCCGCTTTGAGTAGCTCACAGCATTTAAACAAAAGAACACTTCATCGACAATTCCAAGGAGATTGTAAATTTATGGGCATTAATCAAGATTAAATGGTCAAAGAGCATGACGAATGACCACACCATGTAGTAACTACGTCCACGACGCGCTTTAGAATGACTCCCCACTCAGACAAAGAAAGCTTTCAGAGATCCTACAGACCTCTGTAATCTCGGTCTTCATACTCACAGACTGGCCGAAACTTCCTTCCCCATGCACCTAAATGACCTAAAAGGACTCGAGCAACTAATCATGGCTATAATAACTCCATATCTGCCCCATGGAACCTACATGTGCTAGCGATGGGCGTTTATTCATTATTGTGGAGGTATTTTAATAACTATGAATCGCTTAATGGTTCGTATTAGGTTGGTAGGTATGTGTGAGTTTGAGACTTCATGCTTGAAACGTTATTCTAAGCCCTAGTTGTCAAATGTATCAATCGTTGTTTAGAAATTCATGTCCAAGTATGACCTCTGCCAGAGCGGCGAAAAACAAGGACCAATGTGATGATGAGATAACAGTGATTTATGAATGCCGGGGAGGAGAAATATCCAACCACCCCGAGCAAACCGAAATTAATTGGTCAAACACTTGGGGTGTGTAAAACAGCATGGTTTAAATACTGGACACCTCTCTCTCTATATCTCTCTCTCTCTCTCTCGTCTTTCCTTCTTGACTTTTCAAGCCTTGTTGTTTTCTTTTAAATAATGCTTCTTTAGTTTTGAGCGTGCTCTGGCTTACACGACATCTCCTCCAAAACCATGAGGAGAAAAGCCACCTAGTCTCGTCAAACTTTACATCTATTTCTACTTCTTTAGTTTGTTTTATTTTCCGTTAAGAGTTTCGTGTTTTGAGTTAAGTTCGCCTAACGCCGCATCTCGAAAAAAGAGTGCTGTCTAAAACTTCAACCAGGCCACAACTCCGCATCTTCAGCCAACGCCTAATCACTGGCTTCCCAAGACTGAACCACCAGCCAATCAGAAAAGCGGGAAACCCTTTTCGGCAACCAGACAAGGAAGGAAACCACGCACACAAGAAAGCAAGTACCTCCATATCCTAGCTGAACTGGTGCATTTAATAAAAATCTTAACCTCATTGAGGAACTCAATGCGAAGGTTAATTAAGTGATTGATGGTTGTTCAGATATATGCAATTGCACATATTGCTGTAAAATTGGGATTTCACATTTTCATCTCTGTAAACCTATTTCCTCACTTTATTTCTGCAACTTGTGTGAATGTGTGAGTTCATGTGTTAGATTAGTTTACGTGTATTTTTGATTTATCCAATAAAGTCTTATGTATATTGAAAAGAGAAGAATCTTTTGTTTTGTGCTTAAAAGTTAATGTCTTAAACTGCCGATATTGTTACTGTACTAATTAATAGTGTTTTCACTAAATTTTGGATATTGATATCCATTGCAGAATTGATGTCACACGGCCCGTTCACTGAATCGCTGGCCGTCTCAGAGATCAGCCGTAAAACAGTGATTCTGTCCTAATTCCCTTACATATTAATGGCGGAGTTCCCTTTAAATCTTAAATGATTCCCTTTGAGCTAAATTATGGACCTGTTACCGTAAACTGTTAGGTTTCCATCCAAAGATTAAAATTTAACTAATGCGCAAAACTGGAATATCGCATAAAACATTTGCGAATAAAGCACCGTTCCATCACCGACCGCAAAAAGAACAAAAGGCATATTCCTGGATAAACTGGCAGTAACGTATTCACCAAGAAAGTAGGAAGAAAGCACTTAATTATAATTTGTATATAATAAATTACTTGCGCCTCAGATCGAGCAGACGAAACAAAATAAATGCTGTCATTGCTTTCGGAGGTGGATGCTGCTGTTTAAAGGTAATTATACAGAAATACTTTGATGACAGACTTTAATCAGGCATTTCAGAACGCCCATAACAACATTTCAGATGCTGTGCAATGAGATTGGTCACATTGGGACTTTTTTGATGCACATGGTTGAATTTATTCGGTAAAAGTGTCTCCATCGTAGTTTAGTGCGCATTTTTTCTTATTGGAGACAAAGTTTATCCTACTCAATAGTGCGCATAAGATTTGTATGTGCA
>JADLZN010007806.1:0-45521 GCA_018155175.1 Sinocyclocheilus anophthalmus
TAATACGCAGAGCGTCTCAAATTTCAGTGCATCTCTAATTATTGGCGACATCAGAAATGATATATGCTTTTTTGAACATTTTAGCAATTTAAAAATATCAAAAAAGTATTTTTTACACAGCACCCCTGCTCTCGACAGACGGCACCCCGGTTGGGAAACACTGATCTATCAGAATAAAATGCCCTAGAACATGATTTGTTGTTGATTGAATTATTCATTTTTCAAGCTTTCACAAACGGCAGATTTAAACCCTTGAAAAGTGAATATGAAAACTATGAATATGGCATGAACATAATGACATCTCATGTTCCATCCCTTCTGCTGGTCAAGTACTTGATAAGTCTTTAGTGTCATCTGTACTGCTTCATTCTGCAACCAGCTGGCAAGTAGCATGACTGACACAACCGTATCTCTGACAGCCCGGCTTCAATGAGGAGCTGACCTTGAGAAGTAATTTGGTGGATCAATATTTGCCTGGATGTGAAACAGAAGAAAGCAGGAGAATAGCTGTTTGGCAGAAATCAGACGAAGTGAATTTTTATAGGTTTGTGAAGAGCTGTGTTTGCAGAACACCACAGCAGTTCTGTTTCTCATTCTTCTCATATAGACTGCGAGAAAGACATGCACGTTCACATGCGATGCATTTGTGAGCTGTCTAACAGCTCCCAGTAGTGATCTGGGTTAATGTTGAAACCATCACATCCAATAAAAGAGTAATATGTGGATGACACAATCGTTTGAATCACCACTGGAGTCTTTCGCGAGAGTATCCAGATACTCTCACACTTTCAGTAATAATTAAAGGAATAGTTTACCCCCTAAATTTAAATGTGCTGAAAGATGTAGATGGCACATCAGAACATATTTGGAGAAATTTAAATATGGAAATCTTGTCTAAATATGGAGAGATTTTGATGAGTTTTATCTAAAATGCTACAACAAAGATTAATGACATTTTAAATCAGGTGCTGTGTTTGTAGATTACAATAACTTTTTACCTTGCATTATTGATTCTCGTTCAGCTGAAAAACAAATTGGAAAAAAAAAGCTTGGAAAAAATATGAAGTTTGTTGGATAGTAAATAAATGTTCCAAAACCTAATTAGGTGCCTCACTGTCTCTCCTACCTCCTAGGCTACCTTCCTAAGTGTCCAAATAAAAGGGGGGGGGGGTGCTCTACATGTGCAGCATCCCAATCATGTGACCTTTGCACATTCCTCGACAACCAGTGCACATCATCAAGCCTAGACTGAGAGATTTGGAATTCAAGCTAAACTTCAGTACACATTATCTATGCAATTCTACACCAGATCAAAAAATGAAAATCAAAAATGCTGTTCTGAATATAACGTCTATCAACTGTCATTTAATACTTGAAATACTGCATGAATGCCGCTAGATGTCAGTATAACGCCAATGCAGCATCACCAACTGAACCTTTTACCATTAAATAAATTATGAAAACAAAATTAATAATTATAGGGCATTTATTATAAATAATGTATGTCTCGGCTCATTGGGTGCTCTAGGATTGCTTACCAGACATACAATACATTCATTGCAAATGCACACTGTTCTTAAGGGGGGCCTCTTCCATTCACTTATCTGTACTCTGAACTCTGTCCACCTTTATTTTTATCATATTTATTTGCCCTTTTGTATCTCAACAAGGTTAATCAAACTTGATCATGTATGTAACATGATAGAAGATTTCCACCAGCATTTAGAATTGTGAATTAAAGTAGACAAAAGGATGATGAATGACTAGAATGAAAACAGTTATTTACATCAATTGCTGTTAATAGTCAATGTAATGCATGTCTTTATTTATTTATTTGCATAGATGCTGGATGGGTGTTTGCATGGATGAGCCGTGCCCTAAGTGCACTCTGTCTGTGTAGAGATACACAGGTACAAAAATTCAGGGACAACTTCCCAGGCTGATTTCTCACGCACATATTAGTAATTTATACTAAAAAGTTTTTTTTACAAAATACGTTTTGACAATTTAGAAGGCTCTAAAAAAGGAGGATCGACATTTATCAAAATATTCCTCTCTCCACCTCTTTTTTCACAGGAGAATTGATGTTTCTCCCAGTGCTTTTAAGAGGCACTCTCTTCTGTTTGATGAGATGAAAAGCTCCATGGAAAACAGCTTCAAGGTGACCGAACATTTTGAAATATGACGTATTTTGGAAAAGAATGCTGCACGAGTGATCCGGCCAGAGCATTCTTAGGCTTCCTTCTCTCGCTAAACTCTTGTTTCTGATGAGAGAAGCATAAAAGTCCAAATGTGAGATGCAAAAAGAGGTGCATTCAGGTTGTTGTGTTGTAAATGCCCCCACAACCTTTTACTATGGGTACAAGCCTTCCTAAGAGGCAAGAAATCAGAGGTCAGAAATGGAAGTGACCAGTTGTTCCCATGTCATATCCATTCAAAGGACTCTAAACAAAAGTCATAGTAAGTATTCCTCTTCAAAGCCTGCAAAGAACAAGTGGGGTGTTTAGGCCAAGTAAAAACAACAAACTTTCATGAGCACCAATGAAAGTATTTCTGCTGTGGTCATAATGTTGCCTTTTGTACAATTTTGTTTTGTTTATTATCTTTTTTTATTTTGGTGAGCAAGTAGAACCCCAGGTTTTTTTTTTTTTTTTTTTTGGAAATCAAATGTACTTTGCGCCTGTTGCATTCTGTGAATATGCTTAATTTGCCCGTTGAAAGGACTGTAGAAGCCAAAAGGCACTTAAAATGTATTGAAAAGGCTCTTCCTCGCCTTCATTTGCATGTTGTTTATTAAGCGGTTGCAAATTTTTTTCATTTTGACCCGTCCCATGCAATGCTACACAAAGCTACTAGATCGCCGCTAACCCTCATCTGGCCAAAATATCTCTTTCTCCTCACCGCAGGTTGATGGTAAAAAATCTAAAGGCGATTCAATGGACCTTCGGCTGGATATTGAGCGCAGAAAGAAATACTTGAGTGGAGAGAGAGAGCACAGAGATGAAGAGTACGGAGGAAGAATATTGAGGAAATCTCCAGATTCAAGCAAGGAAATATCCACTGAGAAAATCTCAAAGAACCACAAAAAACCTAAGTAAGCTGCTGCATAGACATGTCAGAGTGATCTTCAATACAGAGGTTCTTAATTCTGTTTCAAACATGAAACAGAATTAAGAAAGACCTACACTGTTGGTGACAAAACTAATAAGCTGACAGTTGTATTTTTGTTTGGGTTTGTTGTGACCTCTCAAGTGAAAAAATCCTGCCTTGGTGATAACTTCTCTATAAGTAGTTGAAACTGCAATTTTGATCAACCAATAAACAATCTGAAATTTCAAAGAATCTGGTTAAGGAATCTGATTAAATAAGATTAAACCATCAAGAAGTCCATCTTGAGCCTCTCAGGAGGCCTTAAAACCATTTACAAAAAAGGCCTAAAGCTGCATTCACACTCGCAGCAGTCTGCAAAAACAAGAAGTCAGAAACTTTTAATGAGAGTTGGTGATGTGAAGCGTCATGAGTGACAGAAATAGTTGTCAGTGCGAATGTTGAGCAACGTTGAACTTTATGCAACAGAGCTGCAATGCAATGCAGCTACTTCCAATGGGAGTGGAGCTCACGCGATTTTAACCTTCTGATACCATCAAGTATGAATGCCTGCTTGTGCCCAATAGGACAGCAACTTGGTCATCTTCAGATATTAAATCGCTGTCAGTGTGAACGCACCTTTTTGTCTTTCTGGTCAGCTGGATATTTTGAATATGTTGGATAAAGGTTGTCAATGTTTGAAAATATCCTGATTTTTTTTTAGATTCAGGTAAAGATTAATTAATAGTTGGTGGAGAAGCAAATGACGATGAAGTCATCTTGCACATGTTTAAAAAAACATGCTGAAGAACCTTTCATCCAGTCGATCTTTCTTTTTTTTAAGACTTACGTACATTGATTAACAATGTATGAATCAAATGTTATTTCATTCCTAAGGAAAAGCAAGAAGAAACGGGAGCAATCTGAGACATCTTCTTCATCTTCCTCGTTTTCCACTGTTTACCATGAAGAAGAGGCTGAGATCAAGGCAAAAGGCTTCTCCAAAGTCCAACAGGGGCTTAGAGATTATGGAGATCCTGCAGAAAGAAGATGGGCACGAGGAGGCTTTGTAAGTTTTGGGTGATATTGAAGAACTAAGATGATTGTTTATTGCTGTGGTACTTATGATGGCCATTTGCTGTTTCTCAGCAGCTTAGATTACGTGGTAGAAGCTGGAACCGAGGAAATTTCCATGGAAGCAGTAATGGTGATTCACAGATGAACATGCCAGCAAAGAATGATGACTGGGATCAAGAATACACTCCCAAGAGCAAGAAATACTTCCTAGTATGTTGTGAACTTTGTATCACCCATTCTGCTTCACCTCTCTAGAGTTCCTGGAAAAAATCAGCAAGCTATCAACATAATAATAGTAAAATAACAATACAATAAAAAATTATTATATTTTTTTTTACACATAAATATACCCAATTACAAATTAATATAATGTCCATATAAAGAACTTAGGTTATACCAAAGACTATGGATATACAAAGACGGTTCACTCCTATTACTATGAATGGGAGAAAGTGAAATGTGCAATATGGTGGAATATGTCTGCCTTATAAAATGAAGGGCAAATCGCTGATCGGTAAAGTCATTGCGTCACTGCAGCTGCTGTTAGAAGCTGAGACTCATGCTTATAACTGGCTGATCTAGCTTTTTTTAAATGGTATTTGAGCATAAGGAACAGCATTCATGGGGCAGTTCATTTCAGATTTTGTTGCTGATTTGAAATATGTAATTTATTTGTGAGTTCATAGGGCAGTTTTTGAGATTTCAGGATTCCCCTATTCATTTAGATAGGACTTGGTCTTGGACACCTAAAATAGCTGCCAGGAGGCGTTGCAATTATGGCTGCCGAGTGAACAGACTTTCCTTGAAATGGACTTTGGTTAACTCCTTGTATCATAATATCTACATTCAGGGTCGGTATGTGTAATATTATGACAGTGTACAGTCAAATATAACACGTGATTATTCTTAAACTCATAAATCTTTTAATTATATTAATCAATTAGGTTAATATTTTTTGTATTTTTTGTTGCAGCAGAGTGAAAGAGATGGTGAAGCTGAGAAGAAGATGATTGAAACACGAGGGCGTGGTCGCGGCAATGCTATTCGCCCAAAGGGACGTTTTATCCTCCGGAGGGCCACAAATACCAACACCACCAAAAATACGAGCCCTAAATGGGCCCATGATAAATTCCAGGCCACTGATGATGATGAGGGCGAACAGCAAGGAGAAGATGTAGAACAGGACCAGTGAGAACGGAGCAGTAAAGATGTTCAAATCCCTTATCATACTTTAAACCCTGGGATAAGACTTGCTGGCCTTCACACTCTCAAGAATGGATATAATATCAGCATCCTTATGCATCTAAAACTTTTTGATAGGAAAGGGGCTTTTTTTATTGTAGTTTTCATTTTCTATTTTCATGAGGATGCTTTTGTCAGCTTGGTGGTGAATTTTTTTGTTTTGTTTTTTGTACATGCAAATTCACACACTTTCATAGAAAAACACATTATGTAGTTTAAACAATTCTTTTAGGGGAGCACATCCATCTAATCATGACAAACACTGTTAAAGCCATCAGCTCCAACTTCATATTTATTTCTTTTTCTATCCATAAATCTCTGGAGGAATCTGCACACCATCTCAAAATGTTCTGCCATATATTTCATTTTCGACTACCTCCATTGCGAATCCTGTCTATTTTTTTGCACAAAACTTTTGAAACATACAAATTAAATATATGGCAGAAAATAAAGTTCATATCTAAGTTTTGTAGTGATAGACTGTTAAATAAAAGGCAGGCCAATTGATCAGCTGACATTTGACCATTTTTAGATTATTATTACAATGATTAATGGAAGTGTGTATCTCCCCACTTTTTCAGTTTCAAATTTTACTGATTACTGATTATTTGTGTGTGAATTTTGAATGTGTAAAATACAGTACAATTCAATATAATACGATACATATATCGTTTATTGGTCACTCTGCTTTCTAGATGTTGATATCAAGCATCAAAAATCCATTTCAGTCGACCACTAGTTCAAAGGTTAGGTGTTTTTGATGTACCATAGTGCCTGAAGTGTAGAATACCAGTATAGAACTATATCTGGTTATGTACTCATTGTTGCTGTTGAAAAAGATAAAAAATAAAAAAATAGATGTACATATTAATGTTTTGTGGATTTGATTGAAACTCTGTCTACCTATAGAAACAAAGATCATGACTTAATGACTTGTATGAATGATCCAGTCTCGATATGGGACCAAACTACAGCAGGTAGACAAACATGTCGCGGTGAATGACATGTGGGGAAAAAGATTTACATTCATCCAACTGCTAGTCAAAGATGTCAATTTTGAAACTGGACAAACAGCTTATAGAGAAAGTTCAAAATACATGCACTTACAAATGTTTTGAAGACTGCTAGCAAATTTTTTGTTTATTGAGGTGAAAGTTTTTGACAATAAATGTGTGCAATGTGCATACTGTTTTATTATGGTTTTTCTAACGTGTGTCTTGCCTTTAAATTGTATGCCTATTTATATTGGCTAAGCACCTTCTTTAGATATAGTAATCATTTTGTCACTTAGATATTAATAAAAAGGTTATTTTTTAGTTTTGGGGAATTTGATTTTGAAGAGTTAAAGTAAAAAAAAAACTTGGGAAACGTGAATAATTTACATTCATACTCAATATTGGATTTTAGCTGTCTGGGTTCTGATTTGCACTGTGTCTGATATATACATTTTTACTTGCATTTATATACTCACAATCAGAAAGAATTTTTAAAAAATGCAGCAATGTTACATCGGACTGATTTTTGTGTCAAGTAGAAACAAGAAGTAGTGTTTTTTTTTGAGACCAAGAACACTGACACCCTATTTATTTGTAAATGATCATATTGTGAACTAAGCCTACTTTAATGGTCTCTTAAAAACGCTTTATTATTTCTGTGTAAACTGACCCGACATGCTTTAAATAAAACCATTAGTCTCAGAACAATCATATCTCTGCTATCTGTTCAATAAAAGTTAAGTGTGACATTGACTGAAAGAACTAATGTCAACACACTCATGTTTAACAAAGATTACGCTCCTGTAAAATCAAGTTTATATTTAAACATCAGGTTTTTCCTTAAATTCCTTTCAAGCGAGTACACATATTGTCAGTCATTTTTGGTGGGATACATGACACCAGAAGGCTCATACCAACACAAACCTGTCTCACCTGTTACACACTCTATCTCTCATTCTCAGTATATAACGTGTCTTGACTAGCTGAGAATTTTTTTCCCCCAACAATGCTAATGTTTGACTAGAAAGAAGGAGGTCCGAGAAAGCTTTCACTGTCTTTGGATTGTGTAATACCATCAAATCAAGCAGTGTAATTCACAGGGATTCAATGACACTTTGAGAACTGAACAGAATCTTCATTGTCTGACTTGGTGCTCCAAACACGGCTTTCAAGGTGTCATGGGTGAGTTTTTAAACGTTGTTTCAAAAGGTTCTTATGATTTGGCAAGCTGTGGTGTGTGTGGACTTAGGTCTATATATATATATCTATATACCACACACATATTGATTTTAGTGACATCCAGCATCTATGGCTATTTTCATGGCAAGATCAATGTATTTTAAAGAAACAAATAGTGGTTTTATATATATATATTATATATATATAATATATACGGTATCTAGTATTGTAGTATACTAAGTGCAATATAATTTGATAAGTAAGCAATAAATGACAAATAAGTGACAGATGGGTTAGACTGAGCTGCATTCGTATCATATTTTTGATTATTACTAACATTTATGTATTTATTTATTCACTGATTTACTTAGTGTGACACATTTGGTAAAGAAACTTGAGATGACAGTTTATGACCCCAACATCATTATGACGCTGCTGTTTGAGCTTACCTGATCACAAACTACGCTTGGCATTCAGACTGATAAAACACATAAGGGTTTCTTACTGGAAATCAGATGAAATGCCACTGTGAATCATGCAAAGTGCTCTTTGTACTGCTATGCAGTCTTGAGTTCAAGTCCCTCAGGTTCAACTCACATACCTGTAAGCATGTTGAAACACATTGCTCATGGCTGTCCAGCGCCAGTAGGCTACTGCACTTTGAGAGTCACATAAATCCTACCGCCTATCTCCTTGACATGTTTTTTTCATGCCTTTCACATTATTAGACTTATTTGTCTGTCGGGTAAGTATTTCATAAAAGATAAGGCTTTCTGATGATTGAGAAAGTACCACAGAGTAACCCACATGAAATCTGCAGGCTTTTTTGCATTGATTTTAGGGAGATATCTGTGGAATGGATGTAAATATGTTAAAATCTCTTTTAGATACTTAACAGTAGCTGAAAACATAATTTACAGGCCAAAATATTACATATTTGATAAAACACTCTAGTTTACTAACCACCAGTGGCTTCACCCCTTACTTCTGTCCTTTTTAGAGGTGCTTGTGCTTCTGGACTTTGAGGCCACCATGCCAGATGAGTTGACGATATGTGCAGGGGATGTTGTGAAGAACGTCTCAAAGGGCAAAGAGGAAGGATGGCTGGAGGGAGAGCTGAGAGGAAAGAGAGGCATGTTCCCTTGCAACTTCGTCAAGGTCTGGACCTGTAGAGCATTCTTTCCATAGCTTTCCTAGTAGCCATAATGGTCATTTTCAAAATGGCTATTTTCTCCTCACAGGAAGTGCCTGTTTATTTAATAGGGGAAAGCAACAGAGAGCCAAGAAGCATAAGGAAATGTAAGTTCCCTTTCAGTCAGTCACGTTCTACATTACGTCAGTCGTGACTGACGAATTGGGATCTCGCCCGAAAGCCCAATCACCTTAGAGTGTTAACTAAACAAGCCAATGACAGTTGGCATGCGTGTTTCGCCACGCGCACCCCGCCCGCAGCGCGGGTATAAAAGGAGAGCGCGTGCAAACGCACATCAGCTTTTCGTTTCGGAGCCGAGCCTTCTCAGGACGAATCTCCGCGAGTGTTTGGAAGAAACAGCTGGCGTTGGTGTTACGGCGCGTCAGCGGGGGTTGCCATTCAGTGCTGCTCATCTTCGGCGTGCTGCAGCTGCCATTCTGCGTGACCTCCCCTGGGCGCTTCAGCGCTCTCTCTAAAAGAGTGTTTCCTTTTTTTCCTAAAAGAGCTCCACGAGCGACGGGCGTTTTTTAAAGATGGCTTCCCGCTCGTGCGTTTCTGTATGTGGTCGTTTCCTGCCTCCATCTGCTGGTCATGATCGCTGCCTCTCGTGCCTGGGCTTACAGCACGCTGAAGCAGCGCTCATGGATGAGTCATGTTCTCAGTGTGGGAACATGACCATCGCGACGTTGCGTTCTAGATACCTCCACATTAAACGGGGGGGTATCCCCCTTGACATGCCCCGCTCTAGCTCCTCTGGTTCACGGAGGGCTACTTCGGTTCATGGTCAGGGAGAACAGAGGGTGACGGTGAGAGCTTCCCCGTCGAGTACGTCTCCGCGGGCCTCTCATTCATCAAGCTGGGCACAACATGGGTTTCCGGACGAGTGTGCAGGGTCCAGCATCTTGTGTGGGACACAGGCAGAGGACAGGATGTCGATCGCTGCATCGGAGGGAGAGCTAGGCTCTGGAGATGAGGATTTGGCTGCGCTGCCACCATCAGGTAGAGTGGCGTTGCCCGAGTCAGATCCAGAGCTGACCGCTATGCTTTCCCGGGCCGCCAAGAGTGTCGGGCTGCACTGGAGGCCTCCTCCTTCTCCCGAACGCTCGAGGCTGGATGATTGGTTCCGGGGGCGCAGGCCGGGCGTCGGCAGCCGCCTACGGTTCCATTCTTCCCGGAAGTGCATGCGGAGGTTACTAAGTCTTGGAAGGCACATTTTTCTGCCCGAAACAGACTTGGTGCCTCCTCCGTCCTCACCACACTCGACGGGGGGGCGGCCCGGCCCAAGGGTATGTGGACATCCCTCCGGTTGAGCGCACTATTGCCACGCAGCTCTGCCCGCAAAGCGCCGCCACCTGGAGGGGTAGTCCACGCCTTCCGTCCAGGGCCTGTAAGTTCTCGTCCGCTCTGACAGCTAAGGCTTACAGCGCTGCTGGACAGACCGCTTCCGCCCTGCACACCATGGCCATCCTGCAAGTCCACCAGGCCAAAGCGTAGAAGCAGCTGGACGAGGGAGGTGCTGACCAAGGTGTGCTGCAGGAACTGCGCACGGAGACGGACCTCGCGCTAAGGGCAACAAAAGTCACGGCGCAGGCCCTGGGTCATACGATGTCCACATTGGTGGTCCAGGAGCGCCACCTATGGCTGACCTGGGCGGATATGAGGGAGACCGACAAGCATCGCTTCCTGGACTCCCCGATCTCCCAGGCCGGCCTATTCGGCAACGCGGAGGAGGGCTCTGCCCAACATTTCTCTGCCGCACAGAAGCAGACGGAGACGTCTCGACACATCCTGCCCCGGCGGTCGGCTGCTGTAGCCACCCCACCGCCTGCTGCAGCCCCTCTGTCTGCTCGTCGCCGAGAGCGCCCTCCTGCGGCCTCCATCTCCGCTCCAGCTCGGCCGCAGCAGCAGCCTTCACAACGGCCGCAGCGTGGAGCTGGCTGCAGGAAAGTGGTGCAGCCCGTCTCCGCCCCTGCCAAGCCCGTGAAGCGCCAGGGCGGGCGGCGTCCCTGGGACGGGCGACCCGGGGTTCTTGGATCCGGCTCTTCAGGAGATGGTGACCACACCACACCTTCCCCCGGAGGAGGGCCGGGTGGAGAAAGCTTTGTTCCTGTTTTTTTCTGTTCCGACGCTGGCTACCCAGCTAGTGGTGCCCAAAACCTCAACAGAAGAGCGGGTTCCTTTTTCTCCGGGTTCCAAGAGGGCGAGGATGGCAGTGCGCGAGACCCAATCTCCATATGGCCGTCCCCCTCTCCCTTCGCCAATGGGCAGCAGGGTTCAGTTCAAGGACGCTATGCCTCCTCACGAACCCCCTGCCCAGCCGTGGAGCCAGGTAAGTGGCGCGCCGAGCACTCAGACCCCACCCTGGGACACACAGAAGCCTCCCGGGTTGGGTCCCTGTGTTCCACTGCGCTGCCCCACTGCGGGTACGTCGGTGGTCTCCCTGGTCCAGCTAGTTCAGTCGCTGGGGGCCTGGTTAGCACTCCCCAGGCCGTCTCGCTGGCTCATGTGAACCGTCAGACTCGACTATGCGATTTCAATTCGCCCGGCGCCCTCCCAAGTTCAGGGGCATTCGGTTCTCCTCTGTGCTGGACAGGGATACTCCTGTCTTGCGTGCAGAGATCGCGGTCCCGCTGGCGAAGGACGCGATACAGCCGGTCCCTCCAGCCGAGATGAGGTCAGGTTTTTACAGCCCATACTTCATCGTACCCAAGAAAGGCAGTGGGTTACGACCAATCCTGGACCTGCGCGTACTGAACCGGGCCCTTCACAAGCTCCCGTTCAGGATGTTGACGCAGAAACACATCTTTCAAGGGTCAGGCCTTCGATGGTTCGCAGCGATTGACCTCAGGGCGATGGGAAAAGTGCAAACTCTCCCCGGTGCAGAGGATCTTTTTTCTCGGCATGGAGCCGGACTCGGTCAACCTCTCGGCACGTCTCTCAGTAGAACGTGCACAGTCGATGCTGAACAGCCTAGGGTCCTTCCAGTGCAAGACGGCGGTTCCACTGAAATAGTTTCAGAGGCTCCTGGGATATATGGCATCTGCAGCCGCTGTCACGCCACCCGGGTTGCTTCATATGAGACCGCTTCAACGTTGGCTCACGACCGGGTCCCGAGATGGGCATGGCACGGCACTTACCGGGTTTCTGTCACCCCGTGCTGCCGTCAGACCTTCAGCCCGTGGGCAGATCTTGCCTTTCTTCGGACAGGGGTGTCCCTTGGGCAAGTATCCAGGCATGTTGTTGTGTCAACAGATGCCTCTGCCAGGGGCTGGGGTGCCATGTGCAATGGGAATGCAGCTGTATATCAAGCATATCAATTGCCTCGAGTTGCAAGCAGTATGGCTGGCCCTGCGCCGCTTCAAATCGCTGCTACACAACAAGCACATACTGGTCCGGACGGACAACACTGCGACCGTTGCGTACATCAACAACCAGGGCGGTCTACACTCCCGTCGCATGTCGCAACTCACCCGCCATCTCTTCCTTTGGAGTCAGAAGCATCTGAGGTTGCTTTGCGCCGTTCACATCCCAGGCGAGTTCAATCGTGCAGCAGATGAGCTCTCACGTCAGCCCGCCCTCCCGGGAGAATGGCAACTCCACCCCGAGACAGTCCAGCTGATTTGGAGGCGCTTTGGGCGCTCAGGTAGACCTGTTTGCCTCCCCAAACACGTCCCATTGCCAGTTGTTTTACTCCCTGACCGAGGGAACACTCGGCACGGACGCATTGGCACACAGCTGGCCATGGGGCCTTCGGAAGTATGCGTTTCCCTCAGTGAGCCTTCTCGCACAGACACTGGGCAAGGTCAGGGAGGACGAGGAGCAGGTCCTCTCGGTAGCACCATATTGGCCCAGTCGGACTTGGTTCCCCAAACTGATGCTCCTCGCGACAGCCCCTCCTTGGCGAATTCCTCTGAGGAGGAATCTCCTTTCTCAGAGAGGGGGCACCCGTTGGCACCCGTGTCCAGACTTGTGGAATCTCCACTTGTGGTCCCTGGACGGGACGCGGAGGTTTTAGGGGGCCTACCCCAGCGGTAGTAAACACCATCGCTTAAGCTAGAGCCCCGTCTACCAGACACGCTTACAGGCTGAAGTGGAACCTGTTCGTCGATTGGTGCTCTTCCCACTGGGAAGACCCCCGTAGATGCCCGATCGGAGTCGTGCTTTCTTTCCTCCAAGATGGGTTGGAGCGATGGCTGTCTCCCTCCACCCTTAGGTGATGCTTGCCGCCTTGCTGCCATCACGAGGCAGTAGAACCGAGTCCCCACCCCACGGTTGGGAAGCACGACTTGGTCATCAGGTTTTTCAGAGGGGCAAGGAGGTTAAATCCTGTGCGCCTCACCTGTTACCCTCTTGGGATCTCCCGTCGGTCCTGGCGGCCTTGAGGGGGGAGCCCTTCGAGCCTCTGCAGTCCGTAGAGCTTAAGTTTCTGTCGTTGAAGACAGTGCTCCTCACCGCATTAGCCTCGGTCAAGAAGATAGGGGACATGCAGGCATTTTCGGTCGACGATTCGTGCCTAGAATTCGGTACGGGTAACTCTCACATTGTCCTGAGAACCCGGCCTGGATATGTGCCCAAAGTTCCCACAACGCCTTTTAGGGATCAGGTGGTGAACCTGCAAGCACTGCCCCAGGGAGTAGGTTAGCCAACGTCACTTGTCCCGTTCGCGCTCTGCGCATTTATGTGGACTGTACGCGGAGCTTCAGGACCTCAGATCAGCTCTTTGTCTGCTTCGGAGGACAGCAGAAGGGAAAGGCTGTCTCCAAACAAAGACGTGCCCACTGGTTAGTGGAGGCTATAGTCTTAGCTTACCAGGCCCAACGGTTACCTTGCCCCCTCGGAGTGAGAACTCACTCTACGAGAGGAGTGGCATCTCTTGGGCATTGGCGCGGGGCGCCTCGATAGTAGACATCTGTAGAGCTGCCGGCTGGGCGACGCCTAGCACGTTTGCGAGATTCTATAATCTCAGTGTAGAGCCCGTGTCCTCTCCTCAGGTAGGCAGTAACACTGGACCTGCTCGGTGTCGATCACGCTTGCTGCACCATTCCCCCTCTATGGACTGGACTGGGGATCAGGGGCCCTTCCTGGGCTTGACTGGCGATCAGGAGCCCTCCATGGGCTTGACTGGGGATCTGGAGCCCTCCCTGGGCCTAATTGGGGATCTGGAGCCCTTCCTGGGCTGGACTGGGGATAAGGAGCCCTTCCTGGGCTAAATGAAAAATTAGGAGCCTTTCCTGGCGGAACGAACCATCCGGAGCCCTTCTGGGGTTGCCTGGGGATCGGAGCCCTTCCTGGGATGGACAGAGGGTCGCGCGCTCCTCCTCATTTTGGCCCTGAAATGCTCCATAATAAGATTACCCCAGCAATGATCAGGGGCGGAGCTCTCTCCGCGCTCACACCATCCACGGGCTGCTACCTAGTGGTGTGCCGTCACCGGCTCTCGCACCTGGTCTGACGCGTTGGGCGCAACATCCGAGGCGATCCTCTTCTCAGCCGTGGGGAGATGGTGGGCTGGGCTCAGGGTCCTGAGTGGGGCTGGTGTTGTCAGCAATGTCCACGGTCAGATGGGATTTGCAGGACACCAGCACCCACTCGATGAAGGTGGCAAAGCTCTCCGTGGAAAACTGCGCCATTTGGTGGAGTTAAGTCCAACCTTGTAGAAGGTACAGAGGCAGTTGTCCGGGTAGTGCGTGAGGTGGGCCAGGGACAGAAAGTCGTTTGTGTGGTCCTCAAGCGAGCGTTCCCCCTGCTCCAGCAGGAGGATTTGGAATGTGGGGTAATCCATCAAAGAAACAAAATAAAAACTGGAAAAAACAAACGAGGGGAAAGACGCCCCTATACTTTACTTTTGGGTCAGTTATTCTGTCATCCTCTGACATCACTCCCAAATGTTGTATTCGATCAGCCATCTGATTGATGTTCTCTCCATGTAGTGCAGCACACACACTAATGACTGAGTTACATGTTTCTCACCAACACACATTTACACACAGAAGAACAAACATGCAGTGCATTATTATATTCCTTAAGATTATATTGGATTTGACAGAATCAAAACTGGATGTTTCTCAGTGGTCACAGAAGTTGAATTTTTCTTACATTGTGTTCTTCTCTGTGGTAAATCTCACAAATGTTCTTTACTTGGTACATTTCCTACATTTATTAAGACTGGATATGATGAATAAATCAACGCATCCCCTGTTACTTATGTCAAATTCTTTCATTTGTATAATAAATGATTCATTGTATTTTAATTTCTTGTCAAAAATGATTTCAGTAATATCAGCAATCAAAAGCAGTGGCCAGGGACAAAACATCAACATCTGCTTTTAATAAATCTAATAAATAATATATTGAATACTTACCTAAATAATTATCCTAATAAAATTGTCTTTGGTTCTCTATGCTTCAACCAAATAGTCTTTAATTGATGTTTAATTGTTTCAGCATTACATTCAAACTGGTGTCCTTCCATTCAGTCTATCTGGACAAATAAATTACTGCCACAGCTGCAACGGCTGTTCATTTAAATCACTGTGGGGCACATTTAAGTGGGCCATTGTGCTCAGTGTGACAGAGACATGACAGCAAATTGAAACTAAGGCAATTTAAGCACTTTTCTACCATGATAGTTGAGTAGTCTTTCCTAGGAGTCATCTGTATATTATGAAGAGTAAGGCATTCTGTTCTGTTGTACCATATGACAGTGACTGGTGATACAATTATTTTTTCTTGGTACGTTAACCCCCCCTGTTGGCAAATATTGTGTACAGTGGAAAAGTCTGCACTAGTACTGGGGGAAAGAAATAATTCACCCAAAAATGAAAATGTGCTTATATTTTTCTTACCCTCAGTCCATCCAAGCTGTAGATGAGTATGCTTCTTCATTAGATCAAATTTTTAGAAATGTAGTATTACATCACTTGCTCACCAGTGAATCCTCTGCAGTGAATGGGTTAAGAGTTCAAACAGCTGATAAAAACATCATAATAATCCACATGTAATCAATTAATGTTTTGTGAAGCGAAAAGCTGTGTGTTTGTAATAAGCAAGTCCGTCATTAAGACCCAATGCAGAGGGTCTATTGTTGAGCAAATGATTTTAAAAAAAACTTGGATTGCCTGAAGGTGAGAACATTTTCAGCAAATTTTCATTTTTGGGTGAACTCTGCAGTTCAGGCTAATTTTATACAAAAGATTTTTCACTTAAATATATTTGTCTTCTCAAATAGGACAATGTCATTATCATTGGTAGGTGTTGTTTTTGTTGTTTTTTTACATTTATAATGGTATAATTTTATGGTATTCTTTAAAGTACCGTGTAAGTATTGTATATGAATATACAGTAATAGCTTCATTCACCAAGTCTGCTATTTTGTGTTGTGCTAATACTTTGTAAGTATTCAGGCCTTGATGTGCTTTTCAGGTCTGCTCATGAAGTTTGGGGCCAAAGCCAAAGAGAGTTAGCAGCTCAATCTAAGGCAGCTCATAGTTCCCGTAGCATTCTTAATTAGCTGTGCTTTTTTCATGCATTTCAACCTAGGACACGTGTGAAAACGTGTTCTGTTAGCAAACTGAAGTGGGTTCAAGGATGATGTTGGAACATAGCCAGTGATTCAGGACAGAGAGTGTCCTCCGAATGTGCAATTACATTTACAGTCTTAGAAGATTCTTTCTTATCAAAGTAACTTACGAAGTAGTGCACATTTAGGACATGCCGTTAAGAATACAAGTAGTGCTAAAGCTGGGTCATACGAGTAACATGAATAATATAAGAATCCTTCAGCATTTGTGAATACATTGTTGATATTGTTGTGCTTGATTAGATATATTTGAATCTCTTAAAATAATGACCATAGAAAAACTCAACACAAAACCCACTGCTGTTAATATTACTCTACAGGAGAACAACACATGCTCACTGTATTATACAGTCAAACCATTGTGTAATATTCTGAATACCTGACTTATTAATCATTCAGATTTTCCAGGATAGAGAACATGGCATTCATGATTCATGTTTTGACTACATTGCTTTATACTGAGAATGGTCCAGCAGAGGGCAGTATACATCAGTTGAAGACAGTGTTTCTGAACGTTGTACGGAGTTTTGTTGTAAAGAGTGTTTCGTTAGCTTGGTACTTCTTTGAAGTCTCCTTTCAACAGGAGACAATCCAGATTGGAAATGTTTTATTTTTTTTTGGTTTAACTTTTTTTAAAAATTGTCAGTTTGCTCTCTAAATCAAACACGACAAAATATGGCTATCGGAAAATTTTCAAAAAAAAAAAAAACTAAACTAAATAGTATGTTTAGAAAATATAAACTCTTTGATATTTAAATATACTTATGCTGACTGCAAATAAACCTTATTAAATGAAAAAAAAAATACTGTAAGTGCCGCATTGTGCAATATTATTCCTAAACAGTTTCTGATTTTTAAAGAAATACTGTAAATTGTACTTCAGCCGGTTTGGATTTTTAAAATCACCATTGTTAATATTATTTATGAATGATATTCTCCATAGGAGGTGCACAGAAATGAAACAGAATCAGAACTTATCTACTAAATTTTTTTTTTTTTTTTGATATTCAAAACGAATGCACACTATTGTTTATCCAGTGATTACTTTGAGACAATGTGTATTTGTACATGACAAGCAAAAAACACATTACCAAAACACCAATCCTTGAAAAGAAAACTAGTTTTGAACCGGATTTGTGTGAGAGTAGAAAGTTCTTTCTTTCTTCTTAACTGTCTTTACGAGAACACAGTATCAAAAACCACATCGTCCCCCTCCTACACAATCCACGGATACCGTGTTCTCTATCTTCCTCCCACAAAGGTCATCAGAGACGAAGAGAAACACAGGTATTCTGAATAGTAAACAATGAGTTTGGCAGGATCATTTCAACAGTGTGAGAATGTGTTCAGGCAATTGCCCTTCGTGATCATTTACAACGGTTGTGTCTCTGTTCATCTGTGAAATTGGAACAATGAAATGAATCAGTGAGATGATTCATGATAGATGAATATTATGCAGCATTATTCATTCTAACTGGCACTTACGCAATTATAAATCATCTATATTTGGGTCCTTTCATTGTTCTTTTTTCTGTTATTCTCATGCAAACTTTCAGAATTGTGCAGTTTGTAAAGATGTGTGAGTATATGTTTGTTTGTGTAGCATGATAGTTTTGCGATTTTGATTTAGTTTAGCTTGAAGTTCATAATTGCATCATAAAAAGCCAAAGTGAGCATAGCAACTTTGGCAAATGCCATAAATGCCACTGTCATGAGACCAGATGAAGGCTCTGCAACTGATTCTGCAACTCAACCTGCTAATCACTACTATCAAACTCTATAAGCCTTTTGAGTATTCAGTGAAAGTTCAGCGTTTAATGACATCTAAGTAAATAAAGACCACAGGAAATGTGAAATGTGAACATGACGTTTTTACGCCCACATGCGTCAAAGAAAACATTCTTGTTTGGCGGTGTGAATTCCGTCACTGATATAAAGCTTCTTGGTCCACACTTTTATGTTTAGATTTTTTTTCCCTCAGTTATTGTCTTATATTGTTTTTCTGTTGTAGCCGTAACACAGCATCCTGTTGTGCTGACTACAGTGCAAAATAGAATAAAGTTAAAGTTATCTGAGGAAAACAAATAATAGAGGTGTATGATTTAACATCATATATCTCCAGTATATGTAAAAAGATAACTTAAAGTTAGAGTTAGTTTTAAATTTGAAGTGTATTTTTTCTCTCTCCTCTATGAGACAGTGCTCCACACTTCAATGACTCAAAGTTGTCATCACAATGTTAAGTAATCTGGTTAAGAATTTTTGCTGATGACTTGTCTATTATAACACTCTTTTCTTCCTGTGTTATACACCATGCTTGACATTTGCACTGTGTATCATTTTCTGTGTAAGTCTGCACATGAATTCTTGTTTGAGTGAACGTGAAGACTGGTTAAAGGTAGGTTATTTTTGTGTATAGACATCAAGGCATAGTTTATTTGGATAAATTATGCCATCATCACTAATTTAAGGATTTAGGAAAATAATAGGCTAATCTATCTCTATAGGGATGTCAGTGGAAAGCCATGTAAAATACAGTGTACAGAGTATTGAAAAGAAATTCTTTAACAAAACCCAAAACTTAAAGAATATATACAGTTGGTTATAAATTTAACAACAAATTTAAATGTGGCAATAAACAGGATTTTAATGATTTTGAGAAATTTAAAACATAGAAACTTTATCGTGTAAAAATTGAACAAATGTTTAATTTATGCAATAATTAGATAAACAATAAAAACAAATTTGTGACACTGCTTTGTTAGCACTTGAGTAAACTGATGTTCTGGCTTTCATTAAAGCACAAGATGCTGTTTAGTACATTCTCACATGATCAGCAGGTTTTTATGAAACTGTGCGGTTGATGTAGCTTCAGTTCATTAAAGCAAAAGGGAACATACAAAAAAAATGGAATCATTTTGTAATGGCAATTCTGTAATTTGTAAAGAAAAAAAAGAAAAAAATATATATATAATTAGAAAATGCAAAACTGAATAATGTTTGCTACTATATATAAACTAGACTATGGCGCAAAAGTATGGTTTATAATAATACAAAATGTAGAGAATACATACAATGGAGTCCAAAGGTCTGAGACAACACTGAAAATCTGGGATTCAAAATGTAATTTAAACCTGGAAATAAACAATGATATACGATTGATATATTTGCTTATAAATAGCCTATGTAAACAAGGAAATTTCGTGACGTAAAAATAAAATAGTTAATTGTTCAATTATATTTAGTTATAGTAAATTATATAAATCTTACCATTTATATTAATGTAATATAGTTTATTGCATTTCAAATAAAGTTCACTGAAACACGTGGTCTTTAAAAGAGAACGGCTGATTCAACTGCAGTTAACTACAGTTCAGAGAAACTACAAGACCCACAAGCCTACTGCGGGCTGGGCTGTGTTTATGTGTGAGCGCGCGTGAGTGATTGAGTGCGCGTGTGCGCGCGCGCTTGTGTTGTCTGCCGACTCGCCTGACGTCACCGCTGGAACTGCCCTGTCACGCGCTGTTAGTAAAAGTTGGGACAGGAGCGCGAGACGGAGAGCAGCAGCGAATTTACGGACGAGCTCGATCAACGGTCGCGCTGACGCACAGCGCTCCCCCCCACACCCCCTTCACGCCACGGGCAAAAAGTTCAAGCCGCTGCGAGTTCGCTGAACCTCCGCAGAAGGTCGAAGAGTTTGGATTATTGTGAGAGAGAAGCAATTATATTTCTGTCCGGGCTTAGAGAAGTACAGTACGGAGAAAAAGTTTAAAAGTTTTGCCTTTATCATTAGTCAATGTAGTGCGTTTATTAAAGAGTCGGCGTTCTTACACGGGTGAGCCCGAGCTGTCAACCCCGATGACTACTGCAAACTGCCCCGGGAATGAAGAGCTGGACTTCAGATTGATCTTCGGGGAGGACGGGCAGCAGCCGCCGCTAGGCCCCGCAGGTCAGTGCCTTTACTCCGGGATCGTCTCACACACTCCTTCGGTATAGATTAACTCATGAATCATGCATCGAAAAAGTAAGGAGGTCGATAGGAAATGCAAAACCCGGTATCAAAAGCAGCAGCGCCGTGCCGTGCATTAAACCGACAGTACGTTACTCACCGGCTTTTCGCTTCACGCCAGCAGCTGCAGTTTTGTTTAGTTTCTTGTGTGGTTGTAAATTCAGCCAATGAAAATGAGAAGCGGTAAGTTTAGGCGGCTGGGTGAACTAATATATAACCAACAAACACCTGGACACTTTGCTGAAGACTTTAAGTCGGTCACATCGGCTCAAAACCTATTTAGCTGCCTGCCCAGACAGCGTTTTTGGAGATCATAGACGCGTTTAAGTGGTTTGAGACAAAGCCACCATGAATCTGACAGCTGCTGCACAGTGAAATGCTATAAAAGTTTCTGTTATCACTCGCCGCTGCTTTCAGCTAGAGCACATGGAAAAAGTTTCAACCCTTAGGTTTCCACTAATACTGAACTTTGTTTCATTTCTCCATTTTACTCTTATTTACATCAGTACATTAACAGTAGCCAGTTCTGTCACCGACTTTTGCAGGTGATACAAATTTATAAAAATATATAAATGAGTCCTTATCACAGTTTAGAGGGAGGTGCATCTGTTTTTCCCTTTCTAAATGGTGCATACACATTTTGGAGCACATATTATCTTAAGATCCAAAATACAGAATATAAACATGCTTGGTGTGTAGTTCTTCAAACCTTTCCCTAAACTTGTAAAAATGCAATATATTAAGTATTCCTGCTTATGTTATTAACATGATTTACATAGCTTTTAACTAGCTATTAAAATAATTTAGCATTATCACATGCCAGTCACATTACAAGATTAGACCTAAGTGCTGCTGTCGAGTACAATTATGATATTGTTACTTAAAATGCTCTTACATTATCAGACAGAGTTGTTAAATATCTCAGCAAGGGTTTCCACTTAATGTGCTAATTTAAATGGGAATAGTATTTATTATGATGATTGATTCATAATCACTTTTTTGTTGAAGCCCTCAGTTTTTTTGTTAAACATGTGTAATATCAGATGTATGAGCAACAATGCAGACGGTCAGTTTGCAACCACCAGACATGGCCTATGTGTGTGTGTTTGTGTAATTGCCTAATGAAAAAACGTGTGTGAGAAGTAGCAACCCTATCAGCCCCTGTCAGTGTGCTCGAGTGTGTCGTGAAGGAAAGAGATTTGGGTATAGTGAAAGCAGAATGCCTGTGTGTGGGTGGACCCCGGTGTGTTTTTGTTTAAGTTTTGCATGTTTTTTTTTTTTTTAAGTATTGCATGATCAGTAAATTGCATATGGAGATTGCATATTGCCTAGGCAAACGAGGACTAAGCATTTTGTCATATTTTAAAAGAATGACCACCATGTTTTGTATATTATGTAAATACTGCACTATTGTGTTTTAAGCAGTAACCTAGTGTAATTAAGGGGGCTTTGCTACTCCATAAATTACAGGAATCAGTGGTTGTTCAAAGATATTTTACCTCAGACATGACCGCTTGATGGTCTGTGTGGACATTCGCAGAAGAAAAGGGAAAACCTTTAATTTGAGACAGAAGTTTGGAGGATGTATTTGGACTAAATGTTGGAAATAAATGCACCCATGTGTGCAAGTGATTTTCAGTCTATTGCACTGTATAATTTGGACCATATGTCGGGTTTGTACACACATATGCAGGTGTTATGAGAAAATCATGAATTAGAATTGGTAGTGTATGGATGTTTTTTTTTTTTAAATTTCCTCTACCATATGTAGTCCAACTTTATCCTTTAGAAGTGTAGAGTATTGCGAATTTCAAACTGATGTTTTTTGATGAAGGAGCAGAGAATATAATTTTTTAGTAACTTAAATTTGTATCCTGCCCCATTGTTTTGCATAATTATCAATCATACTAGGGAAAATATAATAGTTAGATTTTATAGAAAATGCAAATTCTTTGTCAATATGTTAAGAGAGTTTCATATCCTAATTAAACATATTTATTTTAAAGGTAAATAGAAATATATTCGTTTTAAGTTGTTGAACAGGTTTTGTGATGTAGGTGTCTGTTCATGTATGTCAAGAAGACATCAGGATTTTAATGCAGCTAAAGGGCAGGGCTGTTGTTACTATACACACTCATCAGTGTTTTCTGTGCCTCTGGCTGTTGTTAGAAAAAGATTACCGATCAGTTTTTGTCTTGCATTTGTTAATAAAGCTGAAGCGGTTCGATTTAGATCAGGATTTTCTGTCAAAATATCATCAGGCTATTTAATTTTGATGACTTTGATGGCTAGTCTGGTTTGTTTTTATTATTAACAAATTTGCATTACCAAAAACGTGACTGAAACTTTATGAAACTAAGTGAGAGCTTTCTCAGAACCCAGGCATGACATTACGGCCACTGAAATGTTGATCAGTGTAGGGCAGGCATTCGCAACTTTACACATTCAGATGGGGCAAGCTGTAATTCAGATGTGCTGATTTGTTTTAAAAATATAAATATTAAAGGTTTATGAATTGTAACATGCCCATTTTCAAGAGTAATTACAGTAATTCTCCCAAAATTCAGTTAGAGTCAGGGGAAAAAGAAACTACAAACGGATGTAAAAATGAATAAAACAACAAAGATGAGAATACAATTCTGAGTATACTTGATTTTAACGGGAGTGCTGATAATCAGGAGGTGCGTGTAGCGTTAGAGACAGTTTTGGTTCTCACTCACTCTGTCAGTCACTCATCACAGCGCTAGTCAGTAAGAAACCTGATTTGTTGTTGCATTTATTGCTGTTATTACAATTATCACACCATCAATTATTTAGCCAGGCTCAACCATTCAACCCTGTTACTCAAGTTACTGTAAGAAAGCTGATCATACTAAATTCAGCAACTATAAACCAACCTAGCTTTATTTAGACTGTATGTGCAAACCTGTTACCCTTTCTCTTTTTTCTCTTTTATTTTGTAATTGAACAAATTGTGTATTGAATTATCTATTTAATTTTGATACTGTATTTATTAGAGATGCACTGATTGCAATTTTCTTGGCAGATTCCGATTTTTTTATTAGTGTGATCTGCCGATACTGATTTTTGCCGATTCCGATTTTCTTTCTAAGAGCTATAATTGACAGCATATACAAACAAAAATCTACTTTTCTTCAACACAAAGTTTTATTTTCATAAAAAAAACACGTAAACAAGTAAAAAGTCAGTAATAAAAGAAGTACAAATAAAAAAATTGCAAACAACAGCACAAATAAATGCAATAGAATAAAGAGAGCTATGAAACGAAGTTTTTCAGGTTAAGTAAGTTTGTATTCAGGTAAGAAATACTACCGAAATTAAAGTAATCCAATGTAAAATAACACATCCAGTGTTTGTGCGCTCCACTAATATAGATCAGTGGTAGTGCATGCGCTTTTGGTATAAGTATGGGAAGCCAAACAACCCAAATGTGGGACAAAAGTAGGACGTGTTTACTAGCGCCACCGAACTGACAGCGCGGCGCTGATCAGTTACAACAGCGCAGCGTGAACATTACTCTTCTTCTTCTTCATATTTTATGGCGGGTGGAATCCAACGTTACGGTGCATTACCGCCACCTACTGTGCGAACTTTACTCTCCGCAGAAGTTCGTGTTTTTTTTTCCTGCACATAACATAAAGTAAATCAGTATTAAGTTATTAAATTTATTTTGCTTACCTTTTTACTACATGTAAACAGTTGTACTTTGAAAAACTGCAAATATAAAATATATAAGACTTTAATAAATGTACAATACCATAGTCCTCTTGAGGAGCACACCCAGCTTCTAGTATATATATTTTTTTATTTTGTACTTAGTTATTATTGTTGTTGTCGTCAAGTTCTATATTCAGCACAATATTGGCCATTTTAAATTTGAACTATTATAAATATGGGATTTTTGTTTTCTCTAGTAAAGGGAACATTGTTATTTAACTTTAACATTGCAACTTTATATAATGGATACGGTTTGTAAGGCTTTTCTCTACACTCCAAATTAAATAAATAAATAAATACATTTTAATTAATTAAAAAAACTTTAAAAAATTAGGGACAGCGTATGTAAATTCAATATGATGTATTTTGAATTTTGCACTGCATTGTGTTTTAGGTTTATCGGAAATCACATTAAAATTAACCATGATTTTATGACACTAACCTTTTAACCATACATTTGTAGTTGTGGGTTAAAAAAATGACAATCAATCCATGGTTACTGCACTTTTACTATAGTAAAACCATTGTTAATTTCCGTATTTCCATAAGGGAAAATTTATGTCCTGACAGAAAAGTATCAGTACATTTTACTCTTTTTTTTTTTTCAAGCATAATCATATGCTACAGTTACACAAATATCCTTAAATGTAAAATTTACTTAAATATGCCTTGATGAACGAAACCATAAAATATTTGAATTCTAAGAGGTTGATGGAAGTTTCTGCTGTGAACGTGACTACTAAATATAGGCTAGACGTGCTTCAAAGTAGCTAACACTACTGTTTACATGTAGTAATATGAAAGATAATAAGCAAAATAAATGTAATAACTCTTCATTATGTTATGTGCAGGAAAAAAACACGAACTTCTGCGGAGAGTAATGTTCGCACAGTAGGTGGTGGTAATGCACCTTAACGTTGGATTCCACCCGCCTTAAAACATGAAGAAGAATAAGAAGAGTAATGTTCGCGCTGCGCTGTTGTAACTGATCAGCGCCGCGCTGTCAGTTCGGTGGCGCTAGTAAACACGTCCTCTCTGCGCTGTCGAGCAGAGAGGACTTTATACCGTGCTGTTTCGTCCCACATTTGGGTTGTTTGGCTTCCCATATATAAGCGTGAAACCTGCGAGAATGACTCCAATATAGCGCAATACCACCTATATGAACCGGGGAGCGCATGCGACATTTGAGAGAGAAGGGTCGTCGAGAGAAGTGGCGCTGACGGTATTGCTGTGCCGCTTGTAACAAACAGATCAGTCTCGGAATCTGAAAGAAGTGAGACGGACCGCCGTTGTTACGAGATTTTTGGTTTCCGAGATTTTCGGTTTTTAGTGGGCGGGGCATACATGAATATTCATGAGTTTCCCAGACATGCGCGTGGAACCAAGTGGAACTGAGAATTTCAGTTCACGCTCCTTGTACCTCAGCAGGTTTAATGGAATATATATATTTTTTAAAGGTAAATATATTTACAGTGTTGCACAACTACATTGTTTATCATTCGTACAGCTTTTATAATGTTTTATTGAGTTACAGGCAACGTTTTGTTCTTCGTCCCGGACTGAATGATTGCAGAGGTCATTCTTGTGTAATGTTAGGATAAAGCCAGACACCTTCATCTAGCTTGTAGCCTATACATTGCGTTCATTCTTTGGGTGCTTTCATTTGTAGCTGGGGGGGGGCGATGCTTTTAAAACTTTGTCTTTATTTAGTTGTTATCATTTGGGTTTGATACATCACTGCCTGCCACAAATTAAATAAGCCTATATACTTATCTGTGGGCATATCGAAGTAATATATTTTTTTTTTTCTTTGTGTTCTGGTTCTTGGATACTGTTTGTGATCCATGTCTTAACTTACCCGTTCAACATTCTCCATGTTCGGTCCCGTTGGTGAATTGTTTTTTCCCGCTGTCTGGTTGTAAACTATGAGAATTATTTCTTTCTTGGTTTTCATGTTTCCAATGAAAATAGTTAAACATTTTTACAAACAGCAAATGTACCAATTAAATTATCCATGGTTCCAGTTTGCACAGTGAATCAAAACTCCCAGAACACCGGATATTACACTACAAATTGTTCCAATAGTAAGCACGATTCCAACTACCAGTTTCAATTATTTATTTTAGCACTTCTTACGTTTTAAGTTTTAAACCTCATCCTCTGGCAATAAATGATAACACCACCATATCATTGGCCTAATAAACATTTTGCAACCTAGACTGATGTTATTCTGTGTCATCTGTTCTTTGACCATCTGTTGCACTGTACCTGAATGATACACGATGATCATTGATACATATGCATGGTCTATTTTGATGCACAACAAACACTCATGCAACATTATTTATAGGCGAAGTCATAAAGTTTCATAAACATATATACTCTTAATTAGGCTTTTTTATATACATAAACTGTTTCCTCCTGGTGGAATGACCTGCCCAACGCAATCCGAGCAGCGAGTCCTTAGCCATCTTCAAGAATCAACTAAAAACACATCTCTTCCATCTATATTTGACCCTCTAACTCTAGCACTCTCTATTTGTTTTCTAACTGCTTGTTTTCTTAAAAAAAAAGGCCTCTAACACTAGCTTTCTCTATTCTTTTTCTATTCTATCTACTTGTTTTCTTTTTGTTGTGTATGTATGTGTAAAGCCAAGCGTCTGCTAAATGACTACATAAATAAATAAATAAAAGGGGCCTCTAAATACAAAAAATAAAGATTGGTTGATGGGCCTTGTTGGTGTGAATGTTTGATATTATGTGAGACAGTGCCATTTTGTTTTTAAAAATATGAATTCAATAGTGATTCACACTCAAAATCCAGGGAAATGTTAGTCATGGAGGATGCGATTTAATAAAGTAAAGTTTTCCTGAATTTTGAGCATGAATCACTGTTGAATCCTTGTTACAAACTAAAAAGATTTATGCACCAAAACAAGACACATAGGATACAAGAGAGTGTGATGTTAACGTCCTTGTAGAATCTGCTGTATAAAAATGACATAATAAAGCTAAAAAAAAAGACATTTCTTAACTTGATTCTGGCATTTGATACATGACATTACCATTCAAAAGTTTAGGATTACTATGATTTTTTTTTTTTTTAAGAAATGTATATTTTGTTCTTCAGATGCATTAATTTATTTTTAAAAAGTAACGACATTTATAATGTAAAAAAAGCTTGCTATTTCAATAATGCTGTTTTCTCAGACCTTCCAGTCCTTAGCATCCGTCGTCTTGTATAATGGTTTCCACACTTCATTAAGCAGTACAACCATTTTCAACTGTGATAATAATCAGAAATGATTCTTGAGCAGCAATCAGCATATTAGAATGATCTCTGAAGGATCATGTGACACTGAAGAGGAGAAGTTGAGATCTGACATCACACGGGGGGAAAACTTTATTTTATATTGTAACATTATTCCACAATATTAATGTTTTTTAAAATATTTTTAATCTGATGCCGTTGGTGACATTACTAATACAAATCCTTAGAACAGTAGTATATATATATCATCAAAACAAGCACACTTATGAACATTTGTTAATACAATTATTTTTTAACATGAAATTAGTTTCTTATTCCATTCCATAAAATGCAGTGAAGTATTTGTTTTCTCATTTACAGTGTACCAAATGTTTTTAAACTTGTGTCCGTACAATTTTGTTTAATCCAAAATGTTACTTATTAAAGGAACACTTTCATGCTTGTGTGTGTGCTCTTAGATTCCTATTCATTTTGTAAATACAGCCTACGCCTAACAGTTTAAGAACAATCACACCAGGATAGAAAAATGATCCACAAATACAAGTTTATTTCAGCTGTTGTACAAATAACTAACAACAGACACAGTTTTTAAAGCATTGCAAGCTACAGCACAATGAACTGAAATCAAAGTAATTTACAACTAGCTTAAGTGTGCTGAATGTCTGCAATCATTCAGTCAGTGACGACTGCACAAAACGTGCAAACTAATAAACTGTATAACCTTAACAAATGATGACCACTGTAGTTTTAGGCAGAGGTTTGTGCAACGCTGTAAAATATTTACCTTTTTAAAAATATTCCATTAAACCTGCAGCGGTACAAGGAGCGTGAACTGAATTCGCATTCCGATTGGTTCCACGCGCATGCCGGACACACAGACTATTCATGTAGGCTGTGCTCCGCACCCACTGAAACAGAAATCTCTTACACCGGCCCGTCTGGCCGATCATTAGGAAAATCGTCCGATTCCGATCCCTGGCCGATCGATCGGTGCATCTATTTATGTAATTTTTATTGCTAAAACATACTCACATAAATCAGACCGTTGAAAACACAGTTCCCAGATTTTGTTAAGTGTTGCAGAAATCGCAAAGAATTGTGAACAAAGAGTTTGAGGTCCTATTTTATACCTATAACTGTGGAAAGTGCCAAAAACTTTAATCAGAATAAACTTGTTTTTTTTTTCATAATTGTTCCTGATGTTTGAGCTCCTGTTTTGAGTCAAAGTGAGTTTTTGACCAAGCATTTGTAAGTTACTGTATTTTGAGAGTATACAAAATGTTTTTGTTAGGCATCATTGATGTTTATAATGGCACTTAATCAAGCTGTAGTTCAGTTAGTTCTCAATGTTTTTTGGCCCAAAGTGAAATCACACAGGAGGACTATCAGCTCGTTTGGTTAATCTGTGAATATTTGCATAGTGGCCATCGTCACCTTGAATGACCCACCTGCACTTGTGAGTCAACTTTCAATTTAACATTTTTCAGTAAAGAAACATAACAATAGTAGACAACCATAACCGTTTATATTTAATAGTTAAGTAATATTTATTTGTTAATAAGTTATTTTTCTTACATTATTTATTTATTAATAAAGTCCATAATGGCTGTTTTATAATTTTTCTCCCTCTTAAAAAAAAAAAGAATAGGTTAAGTTTCATTGTAAAAAAAACTAAAAACTAAATTACCACTTTTTCCTGTCACATCGATTGTGATTATTGGTCTATTGATTTAGCTGTTGATTATTGGTGAATCTCTGGTTTGGAGATTATAATAAAGTATCAGAACACAAACAGCAATTTTTATGAAAATGATCTTGCTAATTGTGTTATGCTTTCTCAAAAATGTATCTCAAATATGTAGAGAAGATCACAATACACAGAACTAGTATTTCATGCCCTCAGAATGAATGTTTTGTCCCTTGTTTGTAAGACAGAGTTTGAGTGTGCCGTAAAAGTGGCCTCTTCCATTGTAGAGGTGGCAGTAGTAAGGACAGAAGGTGCTCTCTCAGGGCTGGGTAAAGTCAGATAGTGCGGAGCTGTCTGGCGTTGTGCCCAGGCAGAGCATGTGGTCTTCAGATGGCAGTGGAATTCAACAAGACCCTCCTGCCTAGACAGAAACAGGAAAGAGGCTTCAGTCTTTCTCTTTCTCTTCTCTTTTTTTGTCTCTTCATCTTTTTCATCAGCAGTTGGCTTGATATTCCATCTGGAAGTGTGGTGGTGTTGTTTTTATGGCAAACCTTTGCATCCATCTTCTAATAGTCTTCAGGCTTTGAAAAACCAGGTCAGCAGTGCACGATACCAGTCTGGAGGTAGTTTATGAGTGGGTAGCTAAATGTCTGTGAAAAAAGCAGGACGTGCAGTTTTTAGCATCTGTGCTAGCATGCATCTGCTCATTTGGCTGGCTGGCTGTCTCGGTCGTGGGAAAGACTGAAATTACATCGCTCTCAGGGTGGGTTATTTTAAGCCACAGCAAAAGTGGCGAAGGGCAGACTGCAGGTTCGCTAGTCCCGTCAGAAGAGAACTCCCCCTTGGCCAGCAAGTGACACCGGACAAATCGCCACACCTTTCAGCCCCGCACTGCCTCACGCTGTGTGTGCCGATCAGCAGAGAAGTGTTAAAATGCTGTGCGCTACGTTCCCAGGTGAGGCCGCAAACTCAGGTGTAGCCTAGACGCTTGTTGGTCAGGGACGAGTAATAGGGGGTAGCTTAGCCAGGCAGCTTTATTTAGACCACAACTGCATAACTGCAAGCCGCTAGTGTGGTAGGACGTTACTAGGAAACCTCTGGCGACATTAAAACATTGAGTGGAAAAAATGAATGCAGCTTGTTTTTCTGTTGTTGAGAAGTGGCGTGCCATTACTTTTCTAGACTATTGAGCTGCAAAATTTTGTCAAATATTAAAAACTTTTGGCAACTGTTAAAGCCTTTAGACTTGTGCTGAAGGAGGGAACTGTGCCATTTGCAGGCTTATTCTGTCTTAAGGGCCATTCACACCAAGGATGATAACTGTAGTGATAAGTAGGCTATAACTATAAAGTTTTAATAATCACTCTAATTCAGTGAGAATAGCTCAGTCCACACAACAACTATAATGATAAAGGCACAGAGAAACAATATCATTGGAATCACTTTCAGAACTTTTTTTTCAGCTACCATGAAGTAAACAAAAAAAAACATTGACAGCCAATGAGAATTGATCCTGCTTTAAAGGGCTTGAGCATTTAAAGCAGCAGACAACATAACTGCTGTGCCCTCTTAGAGAACGTTATTGTCCATTGGTGTGGGTGCTAATAGTTATAATGATAGTTATTGTTTTAGTTATAGTACTTGGTGTGAATGGGCCTCATGAGCCAGTAATTAACCACCTAATAACCACCCTAGCAACCACATAGCAACGCCCTGGCAACCTACAACACTGTAACATTGTGGAATTTAATATTCTGCAGAAAGCTTTGTAATGAAGTGATTTTTTTAATATATATATTCATATGTGATTGTGCCCAGGGTATGAATCAGGCTAACTGTGCTGACTCATTTTTGCCTCTGCAGAACCGTGTTAACGTGAGTAAAAATTACAATTTTTGGGCAAACTATCCCTTTAATGGGCCAGATTAAACTATGTTAGTGGCAGTTCGTAAAATGGGATCTCAAGGCCTTACCAGTGGCCAATGAGCTTCTCATCTTCAATTCATTATTTTATACATAATCCAGCAAAACAACCCTCTACATTGCTACTAAATTACTCGCATATGCGACTAAATCTTCACCCTGGGCGACTAAATGATGTTTAATATTAGCCAATTGCTAATAAATTATTAGATTTTACTCGCCAGTGCGTGAGTTGGAGGCTAAGTACAAGTTTAGCATAGATATATTTTAATTCGCCGAACACTCTGACTGAACGCTTGAGAGTTTCTCTCTCCATCAAGCGATCTGTGCTATTTTTCAATTCATCTCAATGGATGCGCAGCGCACCTGTATTTGATGTACCGTAAACTCTAGTGTGAAGGTGTCGCTTTGCTGATAGTGCTGTGTTTCTCACACATGCAAAGAGAGAGAGTGAGAGTCTTACATACCACACTGAATCGATGCGCTAGATGTAAACTATATTCTTTGTTGTACTTTCCCATCAAAATAACGGAGTTCATTTTGAATTATTCAGCTTTTAAGAACAAGCAGAAGATATGCCGGTTTCTCTGGTAGTGGGCGGAGCTAATGCTCAAACGATAATCTCAGTCTATTACCATTCAGTTGTGGGATTTCAGCAATCAGTTCAGCTGAACGCTGTACAACGTGATAATATTCTGAACCCAGCACTCATTAATCCTAGGTGCGTTTTATATTGTTAACTACTAGGAGTTGATTAGCTTTTAATAATATTTGCTATATCTATTACTATATCTTTTTTAACGGAAACCCTGAAGACCAACAATATCTTAAGCACCACCACCAGTCCTAAGATCAATTAAAATGACAAATATGTAATCATACATTTACCAATTTTTAGGTTTCTAATCACTGCATGTCTATCATTAATGTCTTAATTATCATACTATAATATTCATGCTTGTTTGACTGATAGTAATCTACGATTTAAAGCTGTGCCATTTAGAACAAAGATAAGCTGATTTATCTATGTTTGTGTTTGTGTGTGTGTGTGTGGTTTGTGTGTGGGTGTGTGTGTGTGTAAGAATAGTAATCAGGGGTGCTGTTAGGCCAGGACGCGGTAGAAGAATGTACTAGCCACTGCGATTATATTGCGCAAATTTGTGTAGACGGTTGAAATATGATCTAAAATGCTTCATCCACTGTCTCTTTTCCTCTGTAAATGCAAAGGCATGTATTACTAACACTACAGCAGGGTACTGATCAACGTCTGTCTGTGGTGGTTACATTCGTGTGGCACTGCTGTTCTTATTTTGGCGAGCTTCATGTTGATTTGCTGCCAGACGCGGTGTTGTAATACATGAGAGTGAATCAGCTTTACATGCATTCAGGGCACTTGACACTAATGGTCCGGGCCATTAACATTACAAATTCGTGTCCCACAAGTTGTTTCTGGAGCTTTGTTTGGTGCCATTTAACTGTTAGCTTAGCTCCAGCAAGAGGACCATGTGTACCTGACTCATTGAACCTCAGAGGTGTGTTTTCTTGTTCTGTACACTGTGTGTGAGAGAGGGTCTGTAATGTGGTGGGAGTGAGGGGCTTGTTTCCTGGGGCGAGGCATGAGCAGATATGTGTGGCATTTGTCTAGTTTAAATTTAGTGTAACTGATACCATCAACATTCATAGGATGCTAATGCAAGGGAACGTTTCTGAAGTCTCAGAGTTTGGTATTAGTAAGAGGTAGAGAGATGGGAGTGTGTTGGATCAGACACAGGTGCTAGCTGATTTTACATTTCAAATGGGATGCGTCATAGGCCCTGTCTCAAATAGCACACTTCATGTGCACTTGCGCGCTTGTAGACTTAAAAAGCCGCCGTGTGTCTGTTAAGTCCACGATACCGTAGGGTGTCCCATTTGTCATTTTAGCTTTCAGAAGGGTGCTCACGAATGCCCACTCTGCGGCCACTATGCGCCCTCGATGCACACTTCTGCCGAGCCCGCACTGAGTCGAGCTCCACAGCAGACTTCTACCCGACAGTCAAAGCGCATTACGTCAAGACCGCAAGGGTTATGTGGTGCAAGTTTGGCCATGGCATAGAGGCACCTTTGGCAGTTCCTGTGGTGGGGGGAGGGGGGGGAGGGGTGTGGGGTGGGTTATTATTATTTAGTTTTTTTTTTACCATAATCAATAGTGCCTCATTGTTCATTTTCCAACCAAAAAAATATTACATAATAATATTTCAACAAAAGTGTTTATTGCTGCAGTTTATTGGGGTTTATTTTTTAAATAATTTAAACTTTATTTAACGTGATGCGTTCGAGTTTGCGTTAAGGATGTGCCGTAAGGTTGGTAACTGTTTACAAAATATTAATATTTTAATAAATGCTGCTTGTTTTTGAATTTTTATAATCAGGTGTTGGTGCCGATAGAGTGGGGCGATGGCTGACATCGGCGATGGCTGACAGACACGCGATGTTGATCCGGCATCGTAATAACCCCCACCCGCAAAAATATCTTAATAAGTGCACGATATCGCCCGTGAAATGCATGCCTTATTTTCCGCGCAGTATTTCAAGATTCTTTTTGTCTCATTAGGGTATCATAAGGACATAATGGGCTGGGGCGGTGGTGGCATGATTACATTCAAAACAGTTCAATGAACACAATTTAAACAGTAAAGATTGTATTGTGCAAAAAATGCCAAACTAATTATAGGCTAGATGTTTTACACGAACTAAACGAAGCATACAAAAACAGCATCAAAATTATTTAAATTAAATTAGATTAAATTGGCTAGAATGTGCAGGTCAAATCGTGGGTGTTGGTTTATAAATACATTATAATAAAATTAAAATAGCCTAATAATAATTCAGTTTAATGTTTTAATCCTCTGACGTCTGCTATGCATCGCTCCTTAAACCCAAAGTATGTTTTGGCTGTCCCTGTTCCACGCACTGTCCTCGTGATGCAATTTTCATCATCAGAAGTGTCCGTAAACGTCCACGCACACCTCCCACGTGCAGGCCAGTTTTTGTGATCACGTGGATGGTATGCGTAGTAGAACTGTAAAAAAAAAATTGAATTTTGAATATTCGTTAAATTAAATATAAATCCACATTCGCAAGGCAAAAATGTTTCATTCAATTTTAGTGTGCTAAGAAGCAGCCTTATCCTGTTGCACTAGAATCTATGATGATGTAAGTGTTGTTGCATTACAATGTTTTTGTTAGCCTATCCAGCTGAAGCCACTAGATGCGGCGCTGTGCTTCGCGTTTTAATTACAGAATATCTGTGGGAAAGAGATGGAACCTCAATCTGACAAGATCTTGTTTACGTCAAAACTGAAACCAAGCCATTCACACAAAACACATATTTCGCGCATTTTCTAAAGGGACAAGCTAGTACCGTCCTCAGCATCTCGCATCAAGGGCCGCATGTTGAGAAGCCAGGTAATTTAAACTGCACGTTTAACTTGAAAAAAACATCGAGACTTGATGGTGGCGTTTTTTTTTCCCACCCACGCATCTCAAATGTTTTTAATGAACAATTCCTCTGTGTGCGCTTTCGCCCTTTTATTATAACACTGGTCTGTTTTTGTTATTGTTGTTTATTGCAGCTGAATTTATTATAATTGGGTTATAAACATTATTTTAAACATTATGCACTTTTTTCACAGATAGTCATGTTATCTTTGAATACTTTGAAGAAACGTGCATTAGTATATTTAGCTTCGGATGCGCCTCTTGGTGGCTCTAAGAGAAGAAGCAAAGCGTTTCTTCACCCTACGCTGAATTATCTTTTAAATTCAATATAATTTGAATTTAGTTTTTCCATGCCATTTGACAGCCCTATTCATCCCACAGCACGGCCGAGGTGCACGTTGAGACTAAGGGCATGGGCTATATTCATAATATCTTCTCGATCCATCGCCTTTAAACATTCGGATATCGTACTCATCATCTCCGAAGCCCCACCTCCACACGCCCCGCCCCGCCTAGACAACATTCCAACAGACCATAACACACACCAGTACGTTGGTTTTAATTATTGCCACAAAGTTTGGTTTTAATTTTCTTATTTTGTGCTTAAACTAACAGAAAACATTAGGTTTGCTGTTATTTTGGTGTTGCTAATATTTTCCACTCTGTTCTTATCAAATTTGTGTTTGAAATGAGTTTCTTTTTGTGAGGAGAACTGTTGAGGAAAGTAATAGAACCCAATTTTAAGTTAATCATGGTGAAGTTGGACATTCTGGCTGTGATTGTAAGAATGATAAATGCATGTTGTTGTCATATAATAATGTCTTGAATAAAATATGCCTATTTTGCATATTTGTTTCTCTTTCTTTTTGGCATTATCACCTGTGCAGACACATTTCATGATGGTAATTAATTATACCTGTCATGTTTGTGGTTTTTCATCATTATACAGTCTGTTTAAATAAATATTCAGAAACAAAAACATTTTTTTTCTGTTTAACTTTTATTAAACTGCAGCTCAAAATATAATAGGCCTATACCCTAAATAAGGATAAAATATATTGTATCGTAACGTATCTCCAAAATAATCACATACACAGATGCACGTTGCCATTACAGTAGTCAGCGCCGATCAACAGGCAAATAAAATATAAATTGAGGTTTCAAAAGTGATTCAGTCAAAATCAGTGAGGGATTTTCGTTTATTTTGTTGTTTGATTAACATTATAATGACTGGCGGCAGCGGCTGCTGTCAATGCACGGATCCAATACACACCCTTGTTTTCTCTTTTCCTCGTTGAACGTCACTCGAATGGTCTAAGCGAGAAAGAGAGCTCATCCACACTGTAAAAATTCTTCTGACTTGACTAAATACCGCATCTGGTTGCCAGAACGTTCACCATACAAGAACTATGGTCCGGACATTTTATGTTCTTACCGACTGACTTAATTCACAATAAATACCGTATGCATACTGATGTTAATGTAATACCCAAAATATTGAAGTACTAAGATCTGGTTTGAACCATGTATGCACGATAACCCCAAAAACTGTGGTGATGAGAAAGCCAGATTGACCAAGCTCATCACCAACAGCTTTTCTATGAGACTGCGGAGGGCATACTTGTTTATAGAAGGTGCACATTGTCATTCACACAAACACTAAACACCTCATTGGTAACACACATGATACTGAAATAACGCAGTAAACATTAGTTTAACAACATTAGATGTAAGATTAAATCCTAATGTACACAACTGATAAGAAAACAACTAAGAAAAAACATGTTATTTCAACCAAAAACATCAAATATGAAGTGTCATGCAAGAAATTCTGAGAATGTCAATTTATGTTTTTTCACCGTAAATTATACAATGACTTTTTATTTTTCACCTCCAAAATTTTTTTACAGTATTTTACTGTAAAATCACATTAAATGTAATTACATTTATTCACCGAATAAAGTATAGAAACTTACTGTTAACCAGTTAACAGATTTTTACTGTAGCATTTTTACAGTCTTTACTGTTAAAGCACATCATTTTGTGCAGTGCAGTGTTCGATATAATAGGCGGCTTTTGTGCGTGCGCTGTGTGTTTGTGTGTGTGTTTGTGCTTTGTTTGTGTGTGTGTGTGTGTTCCCGCGGCACACCAGCGCGCTAGTGGCAGACGTGAGTTCTATTTCATCTTCTTGCCGTTGAATTCTTGAAATCACAAGAAATGTGCCATACAGAACATCTAGAAGTCAGAATCTAAATGGACTTTTATAAAAGTAACTTTGATTCCTGAACTTACGTCATCTGATCTGATTTCCGAAATTGGAATAGCTTTTCGATTCCCAACCCTCATACTAAATTATTTCATTCTTTCATGCAAAAAGACCTGTATGGTGACTCTGGGGCTATGTTAAATATTTTTGCAACTTACTAGGTGTATCATTTGTCTTTTTCCCCTCGATAATGTCGATAATCGTCTGTTACCTAACTGCTGACATCGACATCGCGATACTTATGAGACATCGTTGATATACGATAATATCATCATATCGCCCAGCCCTAGTTCAGACAGTGATCAATAGGTGTACTGCGCATGTGTTACTTGTCCATCTGTGCCATGTGCGGTTAATATACTTATATGCTTTGTATGCTTTGTGAACGCGGAATGGAATGGAATGCGGAAAGTGAAGTATACCAGGGCCTTTAGTGGTCAGCTGCTGCAGAGCGTGCCAAAATCGAATTTGCTGATGAGATGAAGACGAAAATATCTAGTGGAAAATAATAATTTTATGTTTTTAATTATATAATTGTTTATAATGTTTTGACAGATGGCCATCTAGCGAACTGATACCCCCCTCCCGATGTCATCGTCCATCGCGATATTTCACTATAGGAGAGCATAAGTCTAAGTGGACGTCCATTACATGCGGAGTCCCACAAGGCTCAATTCTTGCACCTCTCTTGTTTAGTCTGTATATGCTCCCACTAAGTCAAATAATGAAAAATAACCAAATTGCCTATCACAGCTATGCAGATGATACCCAGATTTACCTAGCCTTCTCTCCAAATGACTACAGCCCCATTGACTCTGCCAATGCATTTATGAAATTAACAGTTGGATGTGCCAGGACTTTCTTCAGTTAAACAAGGAGAAAGTTGAAGTCATTGCATTTGGAAACAAAGTTGATGTTCTTAAGGTGAATGCATACCTTGACTTTAGGGATTTGACAACTAAAAATCAAGTCAGGGATCTTGGTGTGATTCTGGAGACAGATTTTAGTTTCAGTAGTCATGTCAAAGCTGTCACTAAATCAGCATACTATCATCCCCCCCCCCCCTCAAAAACATTGCAAGAATTAGCGGTTTTGTTTCCAGTCAAGACTTGGAGAAACTTGTTATTCCTTTATCACCAGCAGGGTGGACTATGGTAATGTCTCCTCACCGGCCTTCCCAAGAAGACCATTAGACAGTTGCAGCTCATCCAGAATGCTGCTGCCAGGATTTTGACTAGAACCAGAAAATCTGAGCATTTTACACCAGTCCTCAGGTCCTTACACTGTCTTCCAGTTATATTTAGGATTGATTTAAAAGTACTTTTACTCATTTATAAATCACTCAATTGCCTAGGACCTAAATACATAGCAGATAAGTTCACTGAATATAAACCTAACAGACAACTCAGATCATTAGGATCAAGTCAGTAAGAAATACCAAGGGTTCACACAAAACAAGGTGAATGTGCTTTTAGTTATCATGCCACCAGCAGTTGGAATCAGCTTCCAGAAGAGAACAGATGTGCTAAAACATTAGCCACATTCAAATCCAGACTCAAAACACATCTGTTCAGCTGTGCATTTACTGAATAAGCACTGTGCAATGTCCGAACTGATTGCACTGTATTTTATGTATAATGTTTTCTTAAATTCATTTGAAACCTCTTAAATCAATTTTTTTTTATAATTTTCAAAGTTTTAAATTCCTTGTTTTATTGTTGTGATTTTTGTTTTTCTTTTCTTTTATGTAAAGCCCTTTGAATTACCATTGTGTATGCAATGTGCTATACAAATAAACTTGCCTTGCCTTGCCTATAGACATTGTCTAAGCCACTTTGGTCGCATCGCCCAACCCACTTTTTATTCATCAAAGCATCCTGAAAAAAGTATTATTATTTAGCTACACAAAAATATTAAGTTAACTGTTTTCAACACTGATAATAAATAATAAAGAAATATATGTTTGCAAGATCAGCATATTAGAATGATTTTTGAAGGATGTGACATTGAAGACTGGAGTACTGATGCTGAAAATCCAGCTTTGTGTCACAGGAATAAATAACTTTTTTTGTAAATATTTTGAAAAAAAAAAACAAACAGTTATTTTAAATTGCATTAATATATTACAATATGTTTTTACTGTATTTATACTGTAATTCTTCTTTTAAAAACGATTAAAAATACCAACCCCAATGGGTTTTTGTTTTCAGAAATGTACAATAAAATTATTTGTATAGACTCACTAAGTCTAAAATAATTTTATTTTAATTTTTATTTTTTGAAATGCATATTATTTTTTTATAAAATTATTACATGTGTAAAATTCTGAAAATTGTATGTAATAAAATATAGAAACATGAAATTATGAAAAACTTCAGATGTTGTTGAATACTCACACACAACTCACCATACAGTACAGTATTACCCTATGCCGAACACAAGGTCTAAAATCAAATCTACCCCTCTGTCAAACACTGCCAAGGGCCAATGAATGTCATTTTGTTAAGAGCAGTTAATTCAATAATTAGTACTGTTGGAATAAAAACATAAAACCCAATTTCCCTAGTCAAACACGCCAAATAAATGTATTGTTCTGGTGTTTGGTTATTTTCTCAATAAATCTCTACACAAATCATTATGAAATCACAATAATGTTGTGACTTTATTGTATGTTTCTTTTTTTCAATTTCACATTTGATTAGAATTTAGTAACAATTTACACAAGCTTGTCAAAAGCAGGCCTCATTTTTAATTTTGCATTTGGTTACACCACCATTTTCATAGCAAATTGCATCAACATAATTTTCAGTCCGAGGCAGCTCTCAATACTCTGTATGCGATTAGGAGGTGTTCACACAGGACACATTCTTAGACATGTTTTAATAGTGTTTTTTGTTTTCTCAAGGAAGTCATTTTAATGAGTACTCAAGTATTGTTTATTTATCTATTGAGTATTCAGAAGACACATTTATAGTCAATGATCTGTAACCACAAACTGGGATTCTGAGTTTAGATTATTTGATCTTCCCGTCTTTCCTCACATTTGTTTGTTGCATTGTACCTATAAGGTCCCTAGTACTCCTCCGAGTCACCGCTTCTCTTCCTTCCCCTTCTTTTGGTCCCTAAAGCACTGTTACACAATTTACCCGTGGGCCGTTGTGTAATTAAAAGTGTGTCTGACAGCTGGATGGTTGTGTGTGCGCGCGTGTGTGTCTTGGTTGTGGCGCATCGCAGATGCGGCTCTGAGACTTTTTGCGGCTAAGATGATGAGTGTATTTTGATTCACCACAGCAATTGTGCTTTCAGTCATGTAAATGTCTTCCTTTGCTTAAAAGATGTCGTTTAGGTCACAAAAACCTAACTTAAGTGTAGTAGTGCAGAACGTAAAACCAGTGAACTTAATTGGTCATCCCTCTTCTTGCTATTTCTCAATTTCTCTTTTTCTTTGTCTTTTTTCTTTCTTTTTTTTTGGGCTCCAGTGAAGCCAAAGGCTTCTTCAGATAGTGAACAAACTAATATAATGATCTAAATATTCAGGTTTGTGGTCATATAAGGATGCCAAGGTTGCCCTATAGTGTCTGTATGCAAAATCAAAGTCTTTTGATTACTTTTTGCTCTGTTGGCTGCTTTGATCTCAGGTGAATTCAGCTTCCTTTCATATACAGTTTGAACAGGCAAAAAGCACTGTTTATGAATCATGAGGAGAGGCATAAGGCCTTTCTTTATGTTTCTGGGAATTGTAAGTTGCTCTTTAATATGAACTTCAATTGGCCAGGCATAAGATCTGAAATTAACTCTGTTAGTTTGGCTATTTCAGCAGTGATTGACAAGGTTGGGACTTAATGAACCTGAGGCGTTCCCTCTGCCGGCTGAGCTTTGTTTATCCTGTAATGTTATCACAGCATGAGATGGTTTAATTAGGGAGCTTTATTTAGAAAGCAAGCATACGTTCATGTTGGTTTAGGCTGCCATCACCTAGCACAGCGGACATCCGCAGCTTGTTGGTGATGTAACTGGCTGCAGAACTGGGGCCACAGCAGTGACTCGCCTGCATGGGGAAAAGGAAGCCTTAACCAAATTAAGACCGAGAAATAGAGAATGTTGCTAAAACCAAGAAACTGGTGTTTCTTTAGTATAATTTCTCTTGAAAGAAAAGATATGACTTTTCATTCTATTCAATTTCTGTTATAAGATGGAATTCAGGTTTGAAGACTAAACATTATTAAAGATAGACAGCCTTCAGATTAAACATTATTAAAAATAGACAGCCTTCAGATTACATTAAGAAATTGCTTAATATCATAAGTACCTGAATTTATTAGCCTTGGTTGGCAGAAAACATATTTGTTCATCCTCATCTCAGATGATTTATCTTTGTTAAACCTTAACATAGATACCATCTTATGACAAATCATGTTAAAGCGTTTTTTCTTGTTAATACTGTCTGTGCAGTGTGCATTGAACTTACTTTCCCTGTATTTCATCTCTATAGAGGTATTCTGTCAGGATGGTTAATGTTCTCATCTTATTTTTTAATTGTATTTTTTTTAGCAGTGTTATACGAAAACGTACAACTGTTTTAAACTATTTGATTATAGACCGTTTTTATGAATGGATAGATCTCTCTATATCTTCTCTAGAGAAATTGTAGCCACATTCACAATAATAAAATAATTCAATTTATAAATTGAAACCCGGTTTGAATTAACTATAAAATATTATGTCTAAAATGGGAACAAAAATAATTCAAACAGAATCATATTTTTCAGTTTCACCTTTGCATTTAAACCTTATCTGATATGAATTTATATTTTTTGCAACACGTAGAGTGATTCATCAGTCGTGGGTCTGTTACAACTATGCAGTGTGTACTTGCTTCTTGGAAGGATGACTTGTCATCTTTTTTCACTTCCTAAAGCAACGGTTTAGTGTGTTTAAAAAAACAATTTGCTACTCTAGAGATCAGTTTTGGAAAATATGGGACCTATTTATAGAGCAGGCTCATTCTACAAATAACCAGTGTAGGTCTTCAGCTAAAAGTGATTTTTGTTATAAATTAATCTGTTAATTATTTTGATTGACCAGATTAAAGAAATGTAAATTTGGCAAATTCATTTCCACAAACCAACCAACCCATAAAAACAGTCTAGAGTAGCATTCTAGTGAAGTGTGTTTGATTATTGTCTCAGCTAGCTCAAGTAAGGCTGCATGCACAATGTGACACAAAAACAGCAATGTAAGTAGTTTTGTCCTGCTATGCTGCTACTTGTAGGAAAAATAGCTTGTTGCTGGAAAAGCTGAACTATTTTGAAAGCAGCTAAGCTACTGTCATGCTACTGAGTTAATAAAAATTAGCAAATAAAAACAATGTGTGACCGCAGAATCCTAGCTACTCTCTTTCAACTCCGTCTGATTGACTGAGAGCGTCCAACATCGACTCGTATGTCGACACTATGGATGCAAGCTTAGACAAAGGCAGAAATGCACGGCCACAAGCATTCAGTCTGAGCACACACACATACACACACACACATTCGCACTGTGTGTCTCTTTGTGTTCTTAATCGGCTACAGATGTGCGCTACAGAGATGTTGGTGTGACAGGTGTGGGCTGATCTGTGTGGCTTGCGTCAGAGACTCAGTGTTTAGAAGTGACAGCACTCTGCCAACAGTTCTTAGAAACAGGCACTGTTAGGAGGCAGCTTGTTCGGTCATTTAAAGTCTTCTTCATTCAGTTTTTGATTTACAATACATTGTTTATTTTTTAGGCCAGTTTGACAAGAGAGACAGTTGGATGTTAGATCTGTAAGAAAAACCTTTCGTACATGCAAGTGTGTTCTACATAGGGAGTTCCAGATTAGGTTACACCCATCACTACAGATGATACGCACACACAGGCACTCAGGTCAGGAGGATGCTGTGTAAGCAATTCAGGAATTTACCCTCTTTGAGGCAGGTATACGCATCTTATAGCCCAGAGTTCACACAGGGAACAACGGGTAAAATCCGAATTAAGGAATTTCATGTCAGAGACAGAGGTCACGATGTACTTGCACTTTTGACATTTTCATGATGGCCAGTTCTTGAGTTGTTAAATGATTTTCACAAAGCATCAGCAAAACAAATGACTCTGGAGAGAAGCTGGGGAAAGCAAAACAACATGTGCAAGTAGGAAAATGATGTGACGCAAGACTGGAAAATCGAAGAAAGCAGGATGCTCTTAAATTAAGCTTGCGTGTTTAAATGGTCTGTTTTCCTACAGTAGATTCTCAATAAACTGATATGGGGACCTGAAGTAAGTATATATGTGAGTTTTTGTAGGTGAGTACATTCCTCAACCAATAAATTACCTAGATGTCCTTGCTACATCGAAGTCACAACACGGATAATTATAGTTTGATTAGTCTACCACATGGACCAGGCATCCCTTATAGGGGTCAAATGATGCAATTTCAATATTTCCTTTGTCTTTGGAGTGTTACAAGCTCTTGATGCATAAAGAAGATCTCAGGAGTGGCTTAAAAGAGGAATACGACAACTGTAGCCAATTCCTTGACACGTCTGTGTGTGGTGGATCTTGATGCCTTGACCCCAGCCTCAGTCCATTCCTTTAGAAGTTCACTCAAATTCTTGAATCGATTTTGCATTGACAATCCTCATAAGGCTGCGGTTATCCCTTTTGCTGGTACACCTTTTCCTACCACACTTTTTCCTTACACTCAACTTTCTGTTAACATGCTTAGATACAGCACTCTGTGAACAGCCAGCTTCTTTGGAAATGAATGTTTGTGGCTTACCCTCCTAGTGAAGGGTGTCAATGATTGTCTTCTGGAAAACTGTCAGATCAACAGTCTTCCCCATATTGTGTAGCCTAGTGAACCAAACTGAAATACCATTTTGAAGGCTCAGGAAACCTTAGCAGGTGTTTTGAGTTGATTAGCTGATATTCTAATTTGTTGAGATAGTGAATGGTGGGTTTTTGTTAAATGTGAGCCAAAATATCACAATTAAAAGAACCAAAGACTAAAACTACTTCAGTCTGTGTGCATTGAATTGTTAATACACAAGTTCATAATTTGAGTTGAATTACTGAAATAAATAAAGAACTTTTCCACGACATTCTAAATTTATTGAGATGCAACCGGTATGTGTGTGTATAAACGCAAATGTGATTTAAAAGTTTAAGAATTCACAAATCTTACCTGTAGGCGACTCTTTTCATCTGTTGTTGTCTCTACTTTCTGAAGATAATCACATACCTGCAGTACTCTTGACTTGATATAATTATAATTAATGTAATTTGTTTCACACGCTGATGATGTGCCAGCTAGGTCACAGAGGTCTGTACTGATGTAACATTTTCATATTTAAAAAATAAAATGTAAAATTTCTCTGAATGACTAATTAGCCTTTTAAAACTACTCCTATGAGTGTCTGCATGTGTAATTAGTTTAGACAGTTTGCATAGATTGTTTAGTGTCCGTGGTGTGAAAATCTAAGTAGGCCAGCCAGGGACAGCTCGGGCAGGTAATTGCTGACAGGATTCCACATTCGGTAAGACAAATGCAATGGTCATAATGATACTGTCTGTAAGATAATGCATCATCGCTATCAAAAACCGTAGAATAATAACACTACATACAAACACACTATATATAGCAAATAGCATCTAAATCATTTGTAACATGTCTGTAAGTTGAAAAACATTGTTCACAAACATCTACATCTCTGTCTCTTTTAAAGTGTTAGTGTATATGAGTTGTATTTTTTTAGGTGTGATTATAGCACAGTTCTTAATACCTTGCCCCAGACCTTACTATTTTTCAAACCCTAGTTACAGCCATGTGTGTGTATGTGTGTGTGTAAAAGTACATGTGATTTACAAAGGATCGACTTTGAAAATAACATGCTTAAAACTTTAACTAAAGTATTTTTGTTTGCTTTCATTAAAAATCTCGCTTGTTGGCGACACTTCTGTCACCTGTTGTAGTCTCTTCTTTCTGGAGATAATGAATTTGGCTAGATTAGTAACCCCCTCCCCCCTCCCACTAAGAATCTAAACAGTTTACGCAGCCGGCTTCAGCATGTTCTTCGAAATGAACTGTTCAAAAGAACCGATTCCCGGAAATGACTCGGAGACGTTCACTCGCTGTAAGCTGTTGTCCAATCAAAGAGCAAAACGAGCAGAGTGGGCGGAGCTTCACGTTGGCGGTTGTGTTTGCAGCAGCAGTAGATTCTGCACAAATTCTATCGCGAATTTAACGAGCTTTTTGGTAATCATTTGAAATCCCACCACGACCAACCTTTAAACTGGGAAAGCCTAGTTTTTGTTGACCGGACCAAGAAATTCAGCAAGCAAACCGGTCGCTCTGCTTGGTAAATATTGTCAGTGTTATGTATATTGTTGGTGTGCTGTAGTTAACGTTAGCAACATTAGCAGCCTGTTTATGATCCGAGTGCCTTTGCTTATTTCGTTAACGAAATCTATAAAATAGTCTATTAAACAACTAGTTAATGATGCCTTTAAGATCATCCTGGTATGTAACGTTACTGATGTAGTGTGATTTGACGTTTAAGACTTTAACAAGCGATCTAGCAGGACGTTCTGCAATCTAGTGTAGTTCGCATACTATCCGTACTCAGAGGATAAGTGCGGCCCAAACCTGAGAAATAGTATGTATGAGATACCCGGATGGCCTACTCTATTCTGTTTTAGGAAAATAGAAAGTCAGCAAGGACAAAGGTTTTAATTTTAAAATATGGTTTAAATGTTACACATGCAGGGCCCTATGTGTGG